>LBNU01004045.1:7829-20804 GCA_014162995.1 Artemisia annua | reverse complement strand
AAATCCACAAGTGAGACTACATTCGTGTAGTTAGATCTACTACATGATAAGAGGCATTAGGATTAACCCTTCGTTTTTACACCCGTGTTTTTGTTATAATTACATTGGCTACATTAGTCAAGTAATTCTCCCACACCCTTTGTGTTGTACCCGTTTTTTGGTACACGATACCCCTAGTACACCCCTCCGAGCCTATCTTTTCGTTTCGACCTTTGAGCATCTTACTCAAAGTGAGAATTTGTTACACCCTACTTAAATGTACACCCAAATCGCCTTAGCCTACCTTGTATGCACTCACCTTTAGTGCATTATTGTGACAACATTTATGTTAAACCCTTGTTAATTATCTAATCGATTACATGGTTGCTAAGTCGAGTCATATCCTTGTACATATTGTTTTGGGACGATTGGGACTCATGGGTAAAGTACTAGTGTAATGGAGTAATGGGGAAGAACAACATTATTACCCCCATTTGTGCTAAATATTTTAAAAGTACTCCAAGTTTTCCAATTATCTTAATTCGAGTCATTAGAATAGTAATTGTAAAGTTATGTAAAAGTTCAAGTGTAAGGGGAGAACCGAGGCCCCTATGATGTATTATTTTGGATGGTAGGGTAAGAATGTATGCAAAAAAAAAAAATCAAAAAATCAAGAAAAATACAAAAAAATTAGAAAAAGAAAAGTGAAAAAAACATACGGACTACCATCCCGTTTCTTTTATATTTTTTTCAAGTTTTTGTTATTTTGTTTTTAGCTTAAGATTGAGTCGAGTCTTGGCTTAGCAACATTGTATAGTGCATGTATTTGATTATGATAATTAACTCGCCACCATTAAAATACCCTTTATTCCAACCAAACCGTGTCTATCATATCCCTACACCTTACATTACAACCCTTTGGAAAGCCCTCTTTGATATTTTATCTTAGGTGCTTACGCCTAGTGGAAGAGTAATTGATCCTCTCCCAAGCCTATGGTAATCTATTTGCTATGACAGGTAGTGAGAGATATTTTCCGTTTTCATTTATGAGATATAATTCTATGACACTTGAGAGATGAGAGTATCCAAACACTATTTGTGAGGTGCTAGTGTATGATTTCCGTGCTTATTATGATTAGGGTCGAATGACTATTTATTGTAATTACTTTTATATTTGTGTTAAATGACCCCTAACTCATATTTTGATTGGAATAAAAGCTTATTTGCTTGAGGACAAGCAAATCTCAAGTGTAAGGGTATTTGATGAGACGAAAAGTGTACCCGTTTTAAGGGGTCATTTAAGCCCTAATTCGAGTAAATGTGATCAAATATTGCCCTAAATCGTTCCTTTTGTCATTTTAGGTACTTTTGAGAAGAATTCTGGAAAACATGCTAATTTGGACGTTTTTGGAGCATAAAAGTGAAGAAAACGACAAAGTCTCAAAAGAAGCTGGAAAACCTACCTGACGGCGTCAGAGTCACAAGGTGACGCCGTCAGCCAACATTGACAAAGGAGTAAAATCAGATTACACTAGACGCCCTATGAAGAAAACAAGATGTTTACACCTGACGGCGTCAGGTGTTAGAGAAAGTAGGCCGTCAGGTGTTAACTTAAAGAGTGACGGCCCAGAGCAAAATAAAGAGTGACGGCGTCAGAAGTAAATCTAGGCCATCCGAGAACCCTAATGACGGCGAGCTGACGGCGTCAGAACCCATAACCTGACGCCGTCAGAATGTAAAATCTATATATACTTTTCTATTTTTCATTCATTAGTGTGGAACTTTTGGTACAAGTTTGGGAAAAACCCTAAAGACGAATTTGGCTGTATTTTCAAGGGTTTTTCACCCTTGAATCCTTCATGTTCAATTAAAGATAAGTCCTCACTCAAATTAATCAATATGTCTATGTGTTGGTTAATTATATCTTATGCTTGTCTTTCAATTAACATGCTAGGCTAGATTTTTCTTGTGTTTGCTTAGATCTAATGAAAACTAACTATTAATTAGTGGTTGATTGGTGTATTATTACTTTGTTGGGATGAATGTTTCATCAATGTTAGGCTTAAGAAAACTAGCAATACTCCTATATGGTAACATGCTTGAACGTCTTAAGAAACATGTAACTAAGGCATACTAGGTTATTAAGGTAGTATTTAACGCATGAGCCACTGTTTACAATCCCTATGATTATGTGTACGCATGGTTGTAGGAGGAGATAAGAGCTCATAGAATTGGGGAGATATGTATGCCACCCCATGAATTGTTAAGGAATACACCCGTCATCCATGCAAGTAATACATACACCAATTAACCGGTAAAAGATAGTTAGGGAGTAAGGAAATCTAAGTAAACACATTTGTCTCCATATAAGTTTTCACAACCACAATAGTTTAGTTATTTTATTTTTCTTGCAATTGTAGTTTTTTGGGTTAGTTGACTAGCAACTAATTCCGCCCACTCCTTCAAAACCCGAGATTTTACTTGCTTTCCATAAAATATAAAAATACAAAAATAATCTTCCTTCACCTTTAGACCTATTAGAGTAGTTTTTCTATCCTAACGAACACTATTCCCTGTGAGAGAATGATCAATCCCCCGTACTTACCACTACACTATACTACACCGACCAGGTACACTGCCTGGTGGGAATGCAAGCTTCTCAAGATCCCTTGAGAGGTAAAACCTGTTGCGTGGTCGCAATCCCACGCTCATCATTTAGTCATATCATCAAATCCGTGGCTGTTTTGAATCTATTCGTGGGTTTTACTTTATAAAAGGTTGTACTTTCGGGTTAAAAATGGTCTTTTCAGCTTACCTTGGTGATTAGAGTGCTTATTTCGTAAGCTTAGGACTAATTTTGGGGCTGAGTTGGTGATTTTCGAGGGTTGTGTATGAGTTTTTCTTGGTGGCGATTTACTATTCTGCAGATTGATCTTGGCAGCGATTAGTTTTAGTGCTAGCCTTTAACTTTCTTAGTACCATTTTTTGTGGTCCTTTGGTTTCTGGTTTGGCGGTTTTCTCAAAGAAGGGGTATAAGACAAAAATAAGGAAAGTGACAGTTTTGGCTTTACTTGTGGCGATTATCTCCTGGACTTGCGATTAGTTCAAAAATTTGGTGGCATTTATCTCTATCTCTTGATAGCGACTAACTCTATCCACAGCGATTGGTTCAAAATTTCTGTAGCGTTTAACTTCTGCTACTTCTAGTGGCGATTACCTTCTTGTGGCGATTATCTTGGACAAAAGCAGCGATTACCTTTAACCTGCGTTTATTTTGAAGTAACCCCGATATCTATATCCTAATCCCCATTGCTACACCATTTCAGTTTCAAGTCAACTAGAAAGGGAAACTAACAAGGAAGTAAATGAGATCTCAGTCTTAGTTTACAAACTTACAAATCTTTAAAAGATCTTATTGGAAGTAAACTTTATAACATCACTGATCCGTTACTTGTTTCACCTCTTGTTCTTTCGATTTAAACAAACAACAAGAAAAGAAAACAACTTCAATGGATCTCAGTTGAGTTCAAGTTATCACAATTGTTTTTGTGACTACACAGTTTTTGAACAAAGTAAACATCATAGATCCTTTTGTAGCACAAATTCTTATCTACGAATATCAAAAGTAAAACAGGTAACAAACGTGCTTCCATCTTATTTTTTTCATTCGTCCTAAAAGACAAACGAAATGAAAAGGCAATCAAAGATCTCAGTCCATCTCATTGTGGTAAGGTAGATTAGTTCGTACTTCTTAACCACTAGAGATTTACCATCATTGATCCATGTTCGAAGCTTTCACTTCCTCTTACTATCCGAATCAAAATGGAAAACAAACAAAAGAACAAAACGAAGAGATCTCAGTTTTCTTTCTAATCGTGTGGCAAAAGTAATCCATTGACCTTAACAGATCATTACTCGATTAGAAATTTAACCATCATCGATCTATTGAAGCATATAACTTCTCAAAATATTCGAACCCTTCAAAGAAATAACCAAAGCAAAAATGTTTTAATTATATCCTTCATTCGTTCTAAGAAAAAAAATAAAAAGATAAGTCACAAGAACCCTACAAACCTAGCCGTGACTCTCAAAGGATAGTTGTTGTATTGCTTTCTTTGTTCTTCGTGTGATAGTCTGCTATTGAAAGATAAATGGAGGCGTGCACATTTTCTGGTGAAGGGGTGAGTGACTGCGTGGTCTACCGGTGGTAAAGGATGAGATGGTGGCGGATTATGTAAGAGTGATTAGGGTCGAGTGTTATTAGGGTAGTGGTGTTATATAGTGGGTTTAATTAGGGTCGTACACTACTTTCATACATCATGATTTTTGTTGTTGTTCGGCTAGTAGTTCTTCGGCTAGAGTTGTGAACTTAATTATTTTCATGGTGTGATTATCTTGGTCAACGATTTTGTTTAAGCCTTATTGATCCGAGAGTTTGGTCACGATGTTTGAGTGTGCTTCAAGAAAGTGATTGTGAATTGTTTTGGGTCATGATATTTTCGGGCTTATTGAATATATCTACGAAGCTTTCTTTAGATTTCTAAACACGTACGTTGTCTGAAATTCACTGTGATTTGTCTACTTTACCACTCAAACTCACTTCTACCAAACCTAATCAACTCTTCGTTGTTTCACGGTTTTGTCTTGATTTTGTAAAATCCCGCGAAAGATTCTATTTTTCGGTTTAAATTATAGACTTGTAAAATCCCGTGAAAGTTCATATCATGGCAAATTCTTCGGATTCAGTCATAGATGAGATACTCAAACTGTACGACGTGATCGATGAACATATGATTTCGAACCCTGTACAACAAATGAACATGTTTGTGTCTGATAATGCTGAAATGGAATCGTCATGCTCGAGTTCTCAAGAGATAAAGTTTCATCAGCCACATAAATTGTTCAATAACGCAGATAAAAGCTCCATAGAATGCTTCCGACAACTTCATTCACACCTCTCGGTACTTTTAGAGGGAAATGATTCAAGATGGGATTCGAACGTGCATTTGCAACGCTCTTTGGTCAAGATGTTGAGGATTTCACTGACACAATGATTCTCAACTTAGATCAACTACAACAACAACTTGACCAAGGAAATTCTTTCAAAATGGAATCCATGGCTGCCCTGTGTGTGATCTACAAACAATTCCAAGTGTTCTGTGATTCAAAATTCACTCTAGAGTATGACCTTTACAGTGAGATGACGAAAAAGTGCTTTACGGATCACACGGGAATTGAGGCTGACACGTTCAGAGATACGCTCATCCAACTCATGGGTAATGTTAAGGCGTTCATGAGGAAAGAGCACAACACAAACTTTTGGATGACGACAAAGTGAAGGCATCTCTGGTGCAATCATGTGATGGTATTGATGACTCGGGTAAAGCTTTGGATGTTGGGTCAGTTGTCACGATTGCAAAGGATCAGAGACTGATAAGCTTGACACTACCAGTAGTTCAGTGACTCCAGTCACCCATGGCATGGATGCAGATCTTAGACCAGTTAATGAACAAATGTCATGTGCTGAGGTACCTATAAGTAGGGTGGCAATTTCTGACCCGACACGAAACCCGACCTGAAACCGACACGAAAATTAACAGGTTCGGGTTGAGTCTAAATAGATTCCGGGTCGGTTTTGGGTCGACCCATCTGACCCGTTTATTAAACAGGTCAGGTTCGGGTTGGGAATAAATTAAGTGGGTCGACCCGCCAACCCGTTTAAGATTTTTTTCTTAAATTAAAATTTATTTATATTTTATTATATTGGTTAAATGGGTGAAACAGGTCGACCCACAAACCCGTTTAACCTATTTAACTTGTGTAATGTGCCACCTTTTGTATATAAAACGGGTTAGATGGGTCAACCCGAAACCCGTTTAACCTATTCAACCCATGTAACCTATTTAACCCGCCAACCCAAGTATATATGGGTTAAATGGGTCAGGTTCGGGTTNTAGGGGTGGCAATTTCTGACCCGACACGAAACCCGACCTGAAACCGACACGAAAATTAACAGGTTCGGGTTGAGTCTAAATAGATTCCGGGTCGGTTTTGGGTCGACCCATCTGACCCGTTTATTAAACAGGTCAGGTTCGGGTTGGGAATAAATTAAGTGGGTCGACCCGCCAACCCGTTTAAGATTTTTTTCTTAAATTAAAATTTATTTATATTTTATTATATTGGTTAAATGGGTGAAACAGGTCGACCCACAAACCCGTTTAACCTATTTAACTTGTGTAATGTGCCACCTTTTGTATATAAAACGGGTTAGATGGGTCAACCCGAAACCCGTTTAACCTATTCAACCCATGTAACCTATTTAACCCGCCAACCCAAGTATATATGGGTTAAATGGGTCAGGTTCGGGTTATGTGTAAACAGGTTACGGTTGACATAGCTGACCCGATAATTTAAATGGGTCAGGTTTGGGTTGAGGTTTTCTGACCCGCCAACCTGTCAACCCAACCCGCCAACCCGAACCCGACCCGAATTGCCACCCCTACCTATAACTGTTCAACAAAATGTGCTCTCTAATGAACGATAGCATACTGATCAAATCAAACTCAATTATGACACAAATTTGTTGGAAAAGACTGATAGCAATATCATGTCTAATTCAACAAATATGAGTCATAATGGGGGAGAAAGTGATCAGGATGCTGAACGAGATGACTTGTTAAGTTCTGTGTTTACGGCTGATGCTTTTAAATCAAATGATATGGTTGATAAAGAAGTTTTTAATGAACTTTCAAAAAGATTTTTACAGCTTGAAAAACATTGTATCTCTCTTGAAATTGCGATGCAACAAAAGGAAGAAAGTCTTCAGATTAACCAACCATGTAAAAATCTGGAACTTCCTGATTTTCGTGAATTCTTTATAATTAATGATTTGAAAGCTCAGCTAGAAACAAAGAACTTGACAATCAAACACCTGAAAAAACGTATTACTGAGTTGTGTGATATGTGTAATGAAGTTAAGGCTAAACATGACTGCGATGTTATTGAATTGGAACAAAATGTGGCTAAGTTACTTGTGGAAAATGAGTCTTTGAAAATGAAGTGTAAAAATCCTAACGAGACAATCAAAGAAACAAGAACTAAGACGTTAGAACAAGCAACTTCTTTGATTGCCCAAAATGATGAATTCAAAGCTCAATTTCAGAAAATGGGTTTCACAATTGCAGCATTGAAAAATGAGCTAAGAAAAGCAACAAGGAATAGTGTGAACACTAAGTTTGCAAAACCATCAATCTTGGGGAAACCAGTTTTACCATCAAATAGAAACCAATCGGTTGTTAGACAACTGACTGCGTTTAGATCTGAACGCCCAAAACTTTCAAAAACATGGTTTGCCTCCCAAGTTGATGCGGAACAAGTTTTGACAAAACCAGTCAATCCACATTATTTGCCTAAATCTGATGATTCTAGCTCTGGGAAACCTCAACATGTAGTTACTACTGCTCCCAGCTCCTCTAGGTATAGTTCCAAAATAGTGACGAAACCAAGCATTAAGGTTCAAAAGGACTATGATCTAGAAAAAGCTAGGAAAAGGGCTCTACTTCAAAAGGATGGTATCTTAGGCTCTCAACCTTATAGGATGCCTCCTAGTGTATTGAGGAACAATGCTAAGGTTCAACCTGCCAAGTCTAGGGTTTATCGTAAGTCACCTACAATGCATGTGAAGCAAAACAAACCGAAAACTTCTCCTAGGTGGATACCAACTCCTAAATCTTTGGAGTCTAGGAATATTGATAAACCTTCCACTATGCATAAGAAGTTTTGTAATCCCAGAAATTGCCATAAGTGGGTTCCAACCGGTAGAATTTTCAAGCACGTTGGACTTAAGTGGGTTCCTACCGGAAAGGTGCTCACTGAAGAAATGGCATGGTTGACTATGAAACCCCTAAGGGTTTGGATACGGTTTTCACTAACCCATATATATGCAATCAAGTTTGTGATGTTAGTGCAGGTAGTCCTTACTCAGTTGCAGGTACATCAATCATTCACTATATGAGAAAAATCAAAGTCTGGAGGCCTAAAGCAATCATTTCTACAGCTTCAAGAGTTTTGGAATGTCGTTGTTGATGCATGTGCTTTATGACGTCTGTTCACATCAGTTCAGGCCTCGCTCTTCAATGACTATGACGTCTGAATACATCAGTTCAGGCCTCGTTCTTCATCATTATGACGTTTGAACAACGCAGTTCAAGCCTCGGTTCTCAATTTCATCATTATGGTGTCTGCTGACAACACTTCCGGCCCCGTTCATCAATGAAAAGAAAGGTGTACGATTCAGTGCGCCTTATCTTCGGAAGAAGAGAAATCTTCTTGGTTTTGATCATCTTCAACAACATGCTTCATGCTTTCTCCATGTTCGCTCATTCATCAAGTGGATCTACCTATCTTTGATCGAATTCTTATACACTTGGTCAATCAAAAATTACAACCTCGTTTGCAATTTTTGAGGGGGAGAAGGGTGAATGAAATACTTGATTGATAGTATTTTTCATTCACTTTCTACTCAATCAAAAATGGCAAACTTCGTATGAAATCTTTGAGTGTATGCTTATTCACTTACTTTGTATGCAATTTTTGGTTTTTGTGCGGATTCAATCAAATGGCAAACTTAGTGTGAATAAACTACATGATTAAGTGTATTTTTATTCACTTTCTACATGATGATTGATGCTTGAAGTATGGTCATTCGACTCTCCTCCGACACCTAATGCTCCATTTACTAAGGATGACTGGGATTTATGTTTGATGAATACTTCCAAGCCTCTACGAATGTTGATCATCTAGTTCCAGAAACTTTTGTTCCAGTTCCTGTTGACTCAACTGGTTCACCTTCGCCAATCTCCATTGATCAAGATGAACTATCTTAAAGTATTTCTCAGACTACTCACGAAACCCAATCTCCAGTTATTCCTCAAGGTGTTGATGATGACTATCATGTTATTGAAGCTGCACATGAATAATGATCCGTCTTCTGGTATTCCTTTCCCAAAACCAGATTCTGAAGAATCCCTCGCTTCATGGATTGTTGTTCCTTCCAATGTGCACTCTGTAAATCAACCACAAGAATATAAAAGAAAATGTCGGCTAAGAATTTGGAAATGGAATGTCAAGTGATCACGGAGTTTATTTGGTATTATTTATTTGAGATTGAAGTGAAATTTCACGGGTGAGTGTACTTAGTATCTTGATGATCCTTGTTCGAGCTTTTAATCTCTACATTGACGAAGACTTGGATATCTAGTTATTTTGGTAATTCTTCTTTTCTATTACCACAAAATAACTATCACATTCAGTGTCACAACTCACACGGAGTTGTCGATAATCAAGAGGTGATGTACGTCTTATACTTGATGGTTGGTTGGTTGAAAAGTATAAAGTACTTAGGGATTTGATGTTGCATGAAGTCTCTACACCGCTCTTTGTCATACATTGGTGCAAGTTTAAGTCACAAGAACGGGGAAGTCTACTTCATTTTCAAGTTGGGAATATCGGGTTTACTTCACAAAGTGGTCATAGCAATAGCCGACTGAATATAAGGGTTGATAATGATAGTCAGAGAGTGTTTCTGTAGCAGTTGATTCTCACAGGATACATCTAAGCAAATGTTGTTCTTCTCACAAAATTTCAAGTAGTTGTGCAAAAATGTGTTGTTGATTCTGAGGTATCAAAACCAGCAAGGGGTAAAAGAGACATACATCTGAATGCATAAAGAGTACACGTGATTAACTTAATACTTCGTCTTAATTAAAGTTATGCCGGGAAGACAAATGTCATAACCGCAGAGACAATCAGTGTCTTAACTCATGGCGTTCGGTGTACTATTCTAACTACGTGGGGGAAGTAGTCTTTCGATACTTGTGGTATGTATTACTTCAGCTTTCAGTGGGAAGAAATATGAGAAGGACATTTGGAATGTGAGATGATATTGCTTATAGACATCTTCATTCGAGCAGTTATGATTTAAGTTAAAATGCTTCTGGTTAATGCTTCATGTACCCATTGTTATGCTGACTCCGATGAGTTCGCAACCATCATGGGAGATATATGTGTACATCAAGGACGCATAACAGGTTCACATGACCGGGTTTAATCATTTATTCCGGAGTTGATATCCGCAGAGAGGGTCAGTGCTTCAACTTGTTACTTTGGTGTCATCGTATCTATTTGTGGTGGGTACGTGTGTACAATATGGACTAAGCTATTATGTGAAAGGTAACTGGAATGCATTTGGTGAAATGAAGATGTTGATCTATTAATCCCCTGAATAGACAACTGCTTAAAACCGTAGAGTAACGTGTACACTGGGGACGCACAACAAGGTCATGTGATCGGGCTTAATATGAAATTCCGGGATTTATAACTGCAGAGATGATCAGTGGTTCACCTTGTTACTTTGGTGTTATCGCTTTCTTCGGGTTTATGAGCCTCATACAATGAGACTTTTTGCATCACTTNAACTGGAATGCATTTGGTGAAATGAAGATGTTGATCTATTAATCCCCTGAATAGACAACTGCTTAAAACCGTAGAGTAACGTGTACACTGGGGACGCACAACAAGGTCATGTGATCAGGCTTAATATGAAATTCCGGGATTGATAACTGCAGAGATGATCAGTGGTTCACCTTGTTACTTTGGTGTTATCGCTTTCTTCGGGTTTATGAGCCTCATACAATGAGACTTTTTGCATCACTTCAACGACTTGGGAAAGTGGTCTCATAAAGATGATTGTCGGTTTGGGGGAAAGCTACCAAAGCTTCATATTGAGGAGGATATAATTCGATGATTTGGTCGTGCCTAGTGATTAACTCAGCTGTGAGAGGCTAGTGATTTGTTATCAACCTGTGCTTGGTGAATTGTTGTGACTTGAGTCGTTTCGATTAGTCTGATTGTAATTTGACGTTGTGAGTTAAATATTTACAACTTGACTTATTATGATCGGATCTATTGTAACTTGACTCGTCGCGACTTGACACTTAGTGCTAATTGTGACTTATCCAAGATCTCACTCTATGTATAACTCGCGTGTTACATCTTACTGTTTCTTTTGTTGACTTTAGTAAAATCCCGGGAGAGAATCAATCTCTCGGTTTAAGTCACAAGAGTTGTAAAATCCCGTTTAAGATTACACCATGGCAACCACAAGTTCAGACGATTATTCGTGAGCCTCGAAAGCTCTGGTGGTGAATATTTATGAGAAGTTGTCTACAAACTTCTACAATGAGCTGACTGAGCAAATGGCTTCTGCACACATCAGTGTAGGACCCGCGTCTAAACTTTTGTCTTCTGAACCAACCAGTTCAGTTATTGTACAGTATCCCACTCCTGCATGTACCTTATGTACCATCTGCCGACAAGGATTTGGAGATCTTGGCTAATCAAATGGTTGATGAATACTTTGAGCCGCCAAGTGGTGATACACCGGTACCACTAGCCATCGCAGCTCATGTTCCAAATGATCCAAAATGGTTCATCTTGTCCTGTTTCAATAGCTCAAGACGCTCCATCAGCAAGTCATTCATCAACATCATCATACTTTCAATCTCCTTCCGTACATCAAGGCACTGCAGTCGACGATTCTTTTGAAGTAAATCCATCTGCTCCACCTGGTGGTGCTCCGTTCTAAAACACATTTACTCCTGTATCTTCATCTAAGGCTTCTTCTTCAGGAGATATTAACACAAGCACATCAGTTCCCTACCCACAACCACATGATCTTCACTATAATGGGAATCCTTCTCAACCGGTGTCCACACGAAGTGATCTGAACACACATGCCTTGTGGTGCTTTTATAATTCCATACTATCCAAAGTCGAGCCTAAAGATTTTAAAATTGTCATATCAGACGAATGTTGGTTTAATGCGATACAAGAAGAAAGACATGAATTCTATCAACTTTAAGTATGGGAATTGGCACCATCTCTAGACTGTGCAATGATTATTGCTCTTAGATGGATCCATAAAGTGAAATTTGATGAGCATGATGATGTTCTGAATACAAGGAAAGGGTTGCTGCTAAGGGTTATCATCTAAAGTTTTCCAGTGGTGTGGTGGAACTTCACTTCGCAAGGACAGAGTTTCAGGTGGCAGATTTCTTCACTAAGGCACTTCCTGGAGAACGGTTTCGATTTATTCTCCAGCAACTTGGTTTGGAGAGTCTCATGCCAGTATCACTCAAAAGTCTTCAGGAAGAGAATGAGGAGTAATGGATTCGCTTCAAATATCCTTATATATAATATAAAACCCAGAAAAGAAAAATACAAAAATATAAAACCTATAAAAACCATAAAAATCAGAAAATACCAAAAATAGTTTGCCTAAATTATGGCTTGCAGTTATTTCAGACTGTAACCCGTTCGTAAAATTATGGCTTGCTATTACTTCAGATAGCAACCCGTGCTTCTAAATGGGGAAAACACGTCCCCAAAAGGATGGTTGTTCCTCGTACCGGGTGAAGTTCACCTGGGCACGGATTACTTTATATCCGTGTTTCATCCGAAATGTTGTAAGCTTCAGTGCAACATTTCTAGAAAAAGAAGAGAAGTCTTCTTTCATCCCAAAATCTCTCTCTTTATGATTCTTCAAGAGAGATTTTGTGGTTTACAAGGTGGCTATCGGACTTAAATTTTCACAAATACCTTGCCGCTCAACTTAATGACTACAAAAAGTTAAATTGAAAACGGGTCATTAATTGAGGGGGAGCGTATTTGCTTAAAATTTCTGCACCTTTAAAAGCTTTGTGCAGCAGCAGCAGTGAAAAAGTGTCTCATAATCAGCAAATGTTAAAACTTTTATCACGTTTTCTCCCAATTTTCTTCTAAAAACATTTAAATCAATTGGGATCACTGTTAATACAAATATCGCCTAAAAACGTTATTTATATTTTACGATCTTTGCTAAGTTTTGTTAATGACAAAGTACAAACTTTAGCCTATAAGTAATTCATCACTTTAGTTTTAAGTCTTGTATAAACTAGA
>LBNU01004041.1:294468-351468 GCA_014162995.1 Artemisia annua | reverse complement strand
AAAAAAAAAAAAAAAAAAAAAAGTCCTTCTTCTCCACTCGTACACACAGTCACACACACACTAGAAAATTGGAACCAAAAACAGAAAAGAAAAAAGGTAAAACTCAATTTAAATAAAAAAAGCTGCACTCCGTACATTAAAACTCTCGTTGTGGCCACGATGAACACCTCCACGGCGAGCCAACGGCGAGCTTTCCCGGTGTGGCGGCGAGCTCGGCGAGCCCTCCACCTAGGATGGCGATGGCGAAAAGCTTCCCACACCCAATGCTCTTAGCATAACAAACAAATTAATATATAAAATATATTTCTAATAATAAAAACTTAGTTGTGTATTTTCTTTAAAGTGCTTTTAGTATCTTGTTCTAAAACTGTTTAAACATACATCAAATTACATAGAGTGATTTAACTTAGTTCTCTTAAGTTTATATCACTCGAAAGAGAACAACAAGTGGTATCAGCTTCAACATTATCATGATCTAAACTCGCAATTGAGCACTTGTCAACACTCCCTTGAAAATGTTCTGACACACAAACAACAAAAAGAAGATGCAGCAAGATCTTTTGTCCCAATACTTGTTCACTTCCCCATGCCTGTTTGCCCTGAAATCATGGTCAAACAAATAAAATGAATTAGCGCTGTTGATGATTACTACTTACTAGAGATAGATTCACTTTTAGAGGCATAAGTCCAACAATGCATTTACCCATTCGATTTGGCTGGTTCGTTGCGGATGAAAGCTTCCTCATAAATCAGGTTTTTCAGTCACTAATAAAACAAAACTGACCAATAATAACAATATCAAGGGTCAAGTGAAACAAGTTCGTTACTGTACAAAGAAACCATTGCCGTAAATGGAAGTGAAGATAATCGTTAGGTACGTACCAGCTGAAACTCGAGAAACACACAGTTGCTTGCTAAATGGGACTCGCTACTTTATAAAGCGTAGACCATTCTATTTAGCACAAACTCTCTTTATCTTTGACTTCAATCAATTCTACAAATAGAAGTAACAATCAGAAAACATCCCAGTAACTTGAATAAGTTGTATATAATAGTAGTATTAACTTTGAATTTAGTCAAGACTAGAAAATTCAGTAAACGCAAACAGAGAAATTTAAAATCTCCTTTGATCCATAAATATTAGGTGATAATGCAAGATAAATAATGTTTTATTTTCATTATCGATAGATAAGGTGAACTTAAGGGATCGATGATTCATTAATGTGACAGTCAACAACTTACAAGGCAAGCTCAAAAATGTATAAAGATGCAGCTCCATTAGCCTTGTTATATACAACTCCTCTCCTATGTGACTGCAAAAGAGCAAAGTTTGTAGTTAATACATGGTTACATGATTGGCAAACCAGCTTTATTAGAGCAAAGTTTCGAAGTGAAACGTTATTAATGAAAAGACATCTGAAGTTGTTTAGAGACGCATGATTTCAAGGAACGCAAACTACTATATAACATCTACCATATACAGTGGTGAGTGGTGTCAACATTTAATGAACTAAACAAATAATCTAATTTCTACAATCAATCCTAGTTCATCATATAATTTGGAAATTGTAAATTAAAGTTTTGTAATTGAATTAAAAAAAAAAAAAAAAAAAAAAAGTTAAACGGCACAGAGAGAACACACCTTCTTATTATGTTTGTGATTCCCTGTCTATTATGATACAGGGGATATGGGAGATTTGGGGCCAGTAGGAGCCTCCTCTACGGCATCTTTCTCCCAGATCTGGACTTCTCCATATTTCCAATCTCAAAAGTGAATGCAACAGCGTTACTGGTAGTTCTTTCAAATTTGGGCAGTTCCAAATTTTCAAACTTAAAAGTGAAGGCAACAACGTCTCTAGTAGATCTTTTATCTTTGGGCAGTCCGAAATCCAGAGATGTTGGAGGGAGGTAAGGTGTTGGAGTCCCTCGGAAACTGTTTCCAAATTGTCAAAATTCCTTATCCAAATATCAGTAAGAGATGAAGGAAAATGAAGATGAGACAATTCACCCCATTCTGTTCCACCGTCTAAGGTTAGGTGAACTAGTGAGGTTGGAAACTTCTGTGGGCCCCATTCTGAGATGGGCTTCTTCAACCCCCCAATTTTAAGCTCACGCAAATTGGGAGGCCAAAGCCCAGTTGCAACATCCATACTTGGACAATCTATTAGTCCCAAAGTAGTTAAAGAGGTGAGATTCTGCAATTGGAGGTCTGGAAATAATGACTCCCCCGTACTTTCACAATCTTGTATCATCAATTTCGTGAGGTGAATGAAGTTACCCCCAAATTCAATGATCGATGCCACATTTGGATGATATTTTATGCTTACATGCTCAAGCATTGGCATGCTTTTGCTGTTGATAAGTAACCTATTCTTCTCTCCTCCTTCTCCCAACTCCTCCTTTAACAATAATACTTTCTTACAGCCATCAATGGTAACTGACCTGAGCTTCTGTCCTCCTCCCCTTGAGAAGAAAGAGACACATGTAATTGACTTGCAATATCTGATTAGCAACGTCTCAATGTTGTTTGGACAACTCAAATGCTTAAAATTTTCACAATCATATACCTCTAACGACCTAAGAGATGTTAGGAGGTTGCTCCCATAATTGTACTCCTCCTCATCTTTCTCCCCTAAACTCACCAAATTTTTACAATCCCATACTAGCAACTTACTTAAATTCACGAGAACCTTACTACTTGCCTCTGCTTCTTCTAATTCCCACAAGTATCTTATTTCATTACACCATTTGATATCCAATTCTTCAACTGCCTTAAGATCCAATATAACACCCCTCCACACCTCATTAGTAAGCCCTGAAATAGATTTTATTTCCAACTTGGTGACTGATGGAGCTGCATGAACCAGACTCCTCAAAACACCATCACCACAATTACGTATTTCCAAATCCCTCAATGAAGGTAGTGCCTTAAGTGAGATTTCAACCAAATTAGGACAGTCCATAATATGCAGCTCTTTCAGGCATGGAAACACTGCATCTTTAATAACCCCAGCAGTACTTGTGCCATTGGTTGACCATACCTCCCACCCCTGCATACCTTCAAAGCTTAGAACTTGAAGTGAAGGAAATGCAAGGCCAGTACCAAAAAACTCTGAACCCAAAACTTTTACACCATCCATGTCTTGAATAGATAACTCCTTAAGTGACTCTAGTTGCCCAAGTGATGGTAGAGATTTACACTTTCTACAACCACGTAGAGACAAACGAGCCAACTGACGAAACGAGGGATCCCCAACCCATTTTGGAAACTCTAAACCCGGATAGTACACAACATGCAGCCTCTTCAAACATTCATTATATGGCTTCAATGCATCAAGGACATCGTTTTCAGTTGTGTCATTTCGGGAAGCATCTGATGCGTAACTCCATTTCACCTCTAACTCAGTAAGCCTCTTTTGTGATAAGCATGCTTCTCGTGCTTCCGTTGCGTTTCGCACTTTCTCCAATCCCTCAAAAGAAATTTTCCCTTGAAGATTCTCAAAATCTTTAAGTTGGGCTATGGAAAAGTCATTTTCTCCTCCAATAATGATTTTTGAAAGAGTTTGTACGCTTTTCAACTCACCGATGCCTAAAGGCAAGTCTTCTAAAAGTGGAGTGTTTCTGATGTCTAGATGCCGCAACCTTTTAAGCTTTATGAAGTTGTTGGGAAGCTTAGTTAAACTAGAACAGCCAAAAAGGATCAACGTCTCTAAGTTACAGAGATCACAAACATTTTCTGGTAAACGTGTGATTGCAGTTTGAGATAAGTTAAGATAGCGTAAATGCTTTAGTTTGCCAATGGAATCCGGAACCTCGCTTATCTCATAACCACACAAACTTAAAACCCTTAAGAATTGCAACTGAGGGAGTAAGTCAACCAAAACCTTATTCGACAAGTAGTAAAATTGCCACCATTGTTTCACCCCGCCTATGGACAAGAATGTTCTCAAACTTCTTGCTCCTTTGAATCCTTCAAACTTCTTGTAAGCTCCATATTCCTCACGAATAAAGGACATATGACGAACAAATGTGGCCAAATCATTCTTTCCCATTTCATTCTCTAACCTGAAAAAGAAATCTCCGGCAACAGATGTGGCCAAATCATTCATAAGATCATGCATAACGAACAAAGACTCGTCATTAGGTGAGTGTTGAAAAAATGACCGTGACAACAACTCATCAAAGCATTCCAGCCCAAAACGTTCTGCAGTTGACTTGATTAGACGTACTTGGTGCAAAAATCCTTCTGCCATCCAGAGCAGAACCAAATCCTCCTTGTCAAACGAATAGTCCTTTGCGAACAAGGAGCAATATGCAAAGAGCTGCTTCAAATAGGCGGGAAGTTCATGGTAGCTTAGTCTAAGAGCCGGGATTATTTTACCTCCCTCTTCTAAGCTCCATATCTCACTATCCTCTATTTCCTTCCATTTTACTTCATCTTTATTTGTCGCCAATAACCTTCCAAGTGCTTTTAAAGCCAAAGGCAAACCGTCACACTTTCTCACAATGCCTTCACCAGGTGCTTTTAGTCTTTGATGCGAATCAAAGTTATTTGCACCCAACGCGTGATGAGCAAATAAACACACAGCATCGTCATGTGAGAGTTTTTGCAAACGGTTTAATTCACTACAACCCAACTCTCTGAGCAACTTCTCCTTCCTAGTCGTCACGATTATTTTACTTCCAGGAGCACATGCTTCTAAAGGGGCCACTAATGATTCCCAGTAGTCACTACTTTCACTCCAAACATCGTCCAGCACTAATAGAAACAATTTCTTTCTAAGTCGATCTCTAAGATCTACTTGAAGGAGATTTAAATCATCGAAATTTTTTCTTTCACCGGTCACAGACTGAAAAATAATATTGCTCATATTGAAGGTGTCCCACTTGTCTGAAACACAAACCCACGCCTTAAATTCAAAGTGAGCATTCACTTGTTCATCTTCATACAACATTTTAGCTAGAGTGGTTTTACCCACACCACCCAAACCAACTATGGGCACGATGCTAAAGTTTTCATTACATGGTTCATCACCTAACAGCTTGAGAACCAATGCATCCTTATCACCTTGTCGGCCAACAATACTCGATGCATCTACCAACGAGGTCTGGNTTCAAAGTGAGCATTCACTTGTTCATCTTCATACAACATTTTAGCTAGAGTGGTTTTACCCACACCACCCAAACCAACTATGGGCACGATGCTAAAGTTTTCATTACATGGTTCATCACCTAACAGCTTGACAACCAATGCATCCTTATCACCTTGTCGGCCAACAATCCTAGATGCATCTACCAACGAGGTCTGGGATTGTCTACTTTTATCTGTTGACCGATCATCCTTCACTTCTAATCTTCCACTCTTCATCGTCAAACCAAGAGTAACTTTTTCCTTCTCTAGATCTTGTAGCTTATTGTTAATATCGTCTAACCTGTGATGCATCTTAGTACTTAATGAGAAATTGGTGCAGCAAGATGGGATGAGCTTTCGGATAATGCCAGTGCTGCCTCCGGATTGCTCGGTCAACTCACTTCGTATAGCCTCGGTTGCCAAGTCATCAAGAAGGTCGTCTATATCGTACGTCAAGTGTTGGAGACCATTGAGCCACTTTTGGACACGAACCTCTTTTACTTCCTTATCAGAAGCATCGATAAGGAGATCTTGGATATCTGACAACGTCTTCCCCAAGTTCTTCAGCTCGGCATGAATTCCCTTTGCACGAACAACTTGCTTCAAGGCTTCATTGGCTAGCTTCCGAAAAACGGCTTCAATGAGGGTAGAAGCAATGACTTCAGCCATTGTTGATAGTAACTGTGTAAACTGGGAGCTCTTTGTATTTGTATGGTGGGTATTTTGATAAATGATAATGTGAATGAGATTGCAGTAATCAAAACAAGGAGTTCAGATACTTTTTATAACGATTTCTGCCTCTGTTATGGTCACCGTTTTTCTATTATTTTTTTGCACCTTCTAGCTGGCTGCTGATTGTTTAATACTACTTGACACATTTTAACAACTTACAATAATAGAGTTTTGTCTTTTCCGTCTCAAGTAAAAGATAAATATGAAAAGAATCTCTAGAATGACGAGGAGATCATCTAAAAAAAGATTTGTTAACGTTTGTAGATTATCTAATTGGAATATATAATGATAAATAATTGAAAGAAACTTAAACTAAATGGATTGACATCGAAATATGAAATATACTTCTTACCTACGCTCATATATTTTACCCATCATGGCCGGCAGTCAAGTAAAGCTAGTATGAATCATGATAAAATGATATTACAATGAAGACCAAAAGTGACTGGTATACAAAAATATTGCCTACTTGTTTTCTGTCTCATCTTAATGGTTGTTGGCATCTTTTTTCTTTACGTATGGCAAATAATAATGAAAAGACACCAAAACAATAATTAGGCCCGTTTGGTTGGTGGGTTTTGGATTTGGATTTGGTATTAATGGTAAAAGTTGTTGTTTGTTATATGACTTTGGCATTTAAATAGTGAAGATGGCCCACCAAAAGTAAAAGTAGAGGGGGATGGTAGGTTTTCTCTCTCACATACTTTTATTACAACATATCACTCTTTCTCTCTCACATATATATACATTTTTTTATTTTTAAATAATACTTTTAAATCAAATTTTATTATTAAATTAATATAATTTCTCTCTCCTAAACCTACATCAAATCTAAATCTAAACCAAATCCAAATCTTATTCAAAACCCGCTTATAAACCAAACGGGCCCTAATCTATGTAGCACGTTAGGCATTTTATATAAAAATGGATAAAACGGATGTGGGTTTTCCTGTTGAGGTTACCTAGCAAGATTTAAACCTTTGACCTCTTGTTTAAAAGCCAATGATCTTACCAGTACGCCACTTGGTGGTGGTTAGGCATTTTATATACAAATTGAATCCTGTATAGTCTAACTAGCTTCAAAGCCCGCCCGATGGCGGGACTAGCTCCGAAAATCCATTATTTTTAAATTTTGGCCTAAATATCGACATTTTTGAATTGGGTTAATTTGGTGAAACTGAATTGTGGGAAATGAGGAATTTAAGTTTAGCGGATTACAAGTGGGTTGATTTTGGTTTTGAGTTTAGTGACTTTGGGAGAAATGAGGGTGGTGTTGTTGGAAGGTGAAAAGATGTACCTTTTTTTTTTTTTTTTTTTTTTTTTTTTTTTTTTTTTTAAAAACTTCATGACTTTGTGTTCTTTTCTTCATCTAACTTTAGTTTTTAGACTTTTACAACCCTTCAACTATGATCCTTTATTTAATTTATTTTTTATTTATTTTTTCATTTTTTTTATGCTCGAGGGTTATGCTAGGTTTTTGAAATCGATTTGTAAAATACTTGAACTCGACTTGTTTTTCATGAGTCGAGTTTAAATTACTCGAGTAAAACTTCGAGTCAAGCATGAGCTGCAAAATTTTTGGATCGTGAAGTTTATCTAGTTGATGTTAAATGACACTTGTACTATTTTATATACATGTAATTTACTTTAGATAAATTATTTGTAACCCGTAAGCCTAACTCATAAAACTAAATACATGTGAGAAATTTGTCTAATTGATTGGTGAATACGATGAGAGAAAATAGGTGTATAATAGTTCTCAAGAAATGATTGGATTAGAAGTCTTAACTACTTATAAAACATGGATAAAAAAACTTTTTAATCTCTTAATCTCTTAAAAACATTAAAAAAAAAAAAAAAAAAACTGTTAAAAATGGTTTTTTTTTCATAAATCATTAAATCATTTTTCGGTGGTTAATTGGTTATTTGGCTAAAGACCAAGAGCAGCAGCAGAGCCGGTTTCGGTCTTAAAGAGAAGATGAACTGCAAGGGCCACCGTCGCGCACCAGGGCTAGCCTCAAAAGACGGCACCATGAACCTTCATCAAGCAAAATCAAGGTACATCATTCTGTTTGTGTAAGAATTTTACAAATTGGTTATAATTTTATTTTCCGTGTGATATTTTTAGATAAGTTATGATTACTAAACTTCAATAACGAACAAAAAGTTAGCCCTCTTGTTTGTTTTCGTGAATGCATACTTACAAATCTCATTTTAATCTTCAGGTGGAAAAGAAACTAAATCCAGAAGATCGGTCAAGAAAAGGTAGCAAGTTTTTTATGATTATACCGTACATTTACACTCACGATAGCACGAAAATTGTAAACATCAAGACATCTTTTTTTCATGTATTTTAATTAGAAAAAACACATGCCATAGAGCCTCTAGAGAACTCAGGAACCGATGCAATATTTGATGAAGCAATGGTTGCACCATCCATCACTCAACCATTGCCTGATAAGCAGGCATTAGAACTCATTATCGACACATTGCAAAGGTTGGTTAATGAACTACTAAAGTCATTTTTTATCGACATGAAAAAGTACATAATAAATTATATTGATGTCATAATCTAGGAAGGATATATATGAAATATTTGCTGAACCGGTTGACCCTCTCAGGGTTTGTGCTTTTGATTTATCAATGTACCATTATTTGATCAAACTGTATGATTGTTTTACGGTTTTACCAATTTAGAAATTTAACGGGTTGACTTTGTGTGCCCGTTTTTAAGGTCGAGGAGTGCTATGAAATCATTGAGGAGCCAATGGATTTTGGGACCATGAGAGCTAAACTTCATGAAGGATTGTATACTTCCTTTGAACAATTTGAGGTATTTCAGAAAGTGACCCGTTTTGACCCTCACAATACGCCTGCGACCCATCTTTCCACCTTTATGTTTATGATCTTTTCTTTTTTCTCGTTGATCTAACGCAGTTGCAATCATGCATGCAGCATGATGTATATCTAATATCAGGGAACGCGGTGCATTTCAACTCTTCGGGTACTATTTTTTTCAGACAGGTATATACGAATACACACGCGTTTGAACTCCAGATTCATTTCTTTATGGTCTTAACTTGAGAAATGTGTACTTTACAGGCTCATGGTATAGATAAACTAGCCAAGAGAGTTTTTCATGTCCTGAGAACGAGTCCTGAAAACTTTGAGTCAGAATTTGGAGGGAATAGACTTAGATCTTTCAGGAGATCTGAAGATGGATTTCAAGAACTGAACTGCAAATTGTTCTTTAAAACGCCTGATAAAAGTATTTCATTGATTCACTTAAGTTTTATAGAGAACTCTTTAAATGCTATTTGATATTAAAATTCTATAATATTAAGAGGCGACTTCAAAAGTCAAACTGTATTTCATTCTTTCAATGCAGTGAATAACAGCATATCTATGTTACACAGGAGGCGGTCGAGATGGTAAAGATTGTGACTCCATTGAAGTTGATCGAAGATCGACTTACAAACCCCCGTCGGACCTCAACAATGAGAAGTACTCAAAATCTTTAATCCAAGTAAGTGTTTCCATTTCATGATCTACGAAGTCTAAGGTGGAAATTTTAACCCATTTGCTCTTAATGTTATTAATACAAATGGTTAAATAGGAAAAACGAGTCGAAATTCATCGGCTGTGTATTTATAATGCATAAAATCTTTTACATCATTTATTCAAACAACTATTGTTTTTTTGTCATATTTGACACTTAAACTACAAAAAAGGATTTAGGCCACCCCGACCCAGACCATTTTTACTTACCCATCACAATTATTTGACAGTTAACGGACCAGTCCATTTTGCCACCTTTTTTCACAATCTATGTGATATTTGCAGTTACATCAACATCATCAGGAACATAGCTACCGTGATACTCGTGATAGCCTACTGCAGTTTGTCAAAGACTTGGGCCCACAGCCCAAATGGTATCCAAACGTAAGCTCCAAAACTTATATCCACATCCGTAAACAACAAGACACAACTTTAGCAATCAGCTTCAAATCCCATATGCTCAAACATGGTCAAATCCTTATCATTCTTTTGTAAACGACGGTACTATGCAAACAAGCAGCATTGTCACTCATAGTCATATAACGCAAGATCAAGATATGAGATCAGTATATGGTACTGACCATGTTGAAAGAACTAGAGACAGTATGGTGCTGAGTTATTCTGGTGGACATATGGACTCGTCGGTAATAACCTCTGCTTCAATGCCAGTATGGCTTAGACAAGCGTCCCATGGGTCGAGATTCCCATTGTATTTAGATTTTCTGAAATCAAAGATGGGTGAGGATACAAACTATACAAGTACCAAGTCCTACAAAACATTTGATGCTAAATATTTGACCCTCAAGCTGTATTTATTTATTTATTTTCATATAAGACATTTGATAATAAGTAAAGTATTGGGTGCAACCCATCTGGCAATTTTCGAATTTTTTATTTAAAATTAAGTAGATATAATCATATTTTGAATTTTGCCAAACAAGCACGTGAGCTATATATGTATGAAAACTGATTTTTTCATAAAACATTTTTTCGTTGGTTAATTGGCTAAAGACCAAGATAATGTAGTGATAAAGTCTCTTTTGAAAAAAATATCGTTACTGGTTTTCGTATGCTTAAATAATCTAGCATTTACTAATAGTACTTCTTTTAACATTTGGTAATGAACCAAAGCCAAAGGGATACATGCATCAATATCTCTAAATTACAAACGGACGTGGTTTTTCCTGTTTAGGTTAATTGGGGAGGACGAGTCTTTTGACTTATATATACGCGACCTCACCGGGTTGATCCGGGGACCATTTCCGGGCCTTCCCTAGCCATCCCCAAATGTACACACCTATCGAGATTTGAACCTTTTACCTTTTGTTTGAAAACCAATGCCTTACCACTAGACCATTTGATGGTGGTAATCAATATTTTTTAAATGGGTTTTGCTAATAAAAAATAAAGTCGGTCAAAGTGTCAAACGAACACGAACATGCTTAGGTGATGTTTGGTTTATGGGATTGGAATGGGTTCACCCAAAGAAAAGATGAATTCTTTGTTTGGTTGTTATTTGGGGCCCACAATTAGGAATGAAGGAATAAAAAAAAATGATAGATCTCATTCCACCCTAGGGTGGTGGGTTTTTATGATTCTGTGCGTTTGGTATGCTGCGAGGAATGACAATGGGTATGAGTTTGATAGTAGTGGTGGGTCCTCAACTATGAAAGTTCCATTCCCCTCTAGTTTGAGGTATATGGAGTATGGATAATATTGAACTTTCATAGTCATAGTTGTGGGCCTTCTCAACTAAAACAAACATCATTAATCACTATGATAGTCATAGTTCCATTCTCTTAGTACCATACCAAACGCACCCAGAACCAATCAAAAACTTCTTTTCATTTGATAGAATTTTTTCAACCAAATATTATTTTTTTCTCTCTCCTTCTTTTCTTTCAAACTTTTTCCAAATTCGAATCGAATTCTAATCCCACTTACAAACCAAACGCACCCTTATTTTTATCAGTTACTTAGAAAGATACTCGACATGTTATGCAATGAGTCTAACTGTCTAATATTGCTAGTTGTACACCAAAATTGTGTATGCAAGTGGGAATATGTTCCAAAAGCTTTGAAGATCGTGGCCTCCAACTAATATGAAACTTTGCTTAACAATTGAGCTAGTAAAAAACAAACAAATTAACTAATATGAAACTTTGCTTAAGAATTGAAGCTAGCTTGCTTGTGAAAAAAGTTAACAACACAAAAGTTTTATATCTTTAAGTTATCTCAATCTTTGATCAACATTATGATTTATGACCACGTAGAGATAATTTTACTTGTTTATATTTTAAACTAGTCATATCACAAAGATGTTCAATGAAATCCATGTGTTGGATTCAAACATTATAATCTTTTAGGTGATTTTTTAAACGAGGCTTTAATTAGGCGCTTTTTTGTGTGTGTGTGTGTTGGATACGAGTGGTAATATGGGTGGGCCTAAGCAAACACACTTTGATATCTATCCATTTTCAGACACAAACATGTATTATATGTTTTTTAATCTTAACTTTGTTAGTATTCATATCGAAGTATGAGTATGGGTAGTAAATAAGGCTGAGTAGGGTTCAAAACCCGAACTGGACAAAAAAATCGATTTGGCCCAAAATATCGTACCGAAGACTAGACCGAAATATGTTTGGTCCGGCTCGGTCGGTCAAGTTCGGTCCAGTCGGTTTTGCATAATCGACAAACCGAACCGCACCGAGGATCGAAATTGGTAAAAAGAGTGAACCAAAGACCAGACCGGTGTACGTCCAGTCTGATCTAAAACGGTCAGGTTCTAGCTGATTTGTTGGTTCGGTCCGATCCGCGGTCTCCTAATACATAGCTAATTAAAATTTCTATTTTCATAATAATATAATTAAGTGGGGTCCACACGCAAGAAAAAGAAAGTTAGTTAAAAAAAAGTAGAACATGTCTATACCTGAGTCTTAATCATAACTACCTTACTTTTTGCCACCCTCTCCGATCACCATCACCGTCTTCTTCACCGCCGACCATTTACGATGGCGTTACGTAGACGTCAAGCAACATCTTTCAACGAGGATATGACGTCATCGCCATCGTCATCACTTGCTGCTCAAGCGATCAAAGCGTCTGCTGTGCATCGTGACTCGTCAGTTTCATCTGCTTATGCTGCTAGTCCTGCTTCAAAGTCGTCATCATTTAATGATCATCGATCATCTAAGGTTTTATGATTTTGGATTATTGATATTTTAGTTTTTTTATGTCTAATGTTTATAAAGATTTAGTTTGTGCTAGTTTTAAGGTATGCAAAGTTATTTGTTTATTTATGGATCTACATAATGATGATGAATTGTTACATTTCTAGTTTCCAAGGGCGAAAAATATGAAACTAAGGGTGTGTTGGTTTTATGGGAATAGGAATAGGCAATGGGTTTCATTTTTTAAAAATGTTGTCTGCGTTTGGTATGCCACCGTCAATCACAATGAGAATGATTTTGATAATAGTGGTGGGCCCCTCGGTATGAAAGATCCATACTTTACCCTTTTGGGGTATATGAAGTATGAAGCATTTCTATCATTCATTACCATAGTTGTAGGCCCCCTCATCCTAAACAAACACATTTAATCACTTTCATAGTCATAGTGTCATTCCAATAGTCGGATACCAAATGCACCCGTTGTTTGTTTTGAAGGTTTGGAATTTAGAATTGGTAAGCAAACCCATGAATTTGGGCATAGCTTATACCAACCATGATGGTTGGGTTTTCTCTCTCTTAAATCATACCTATACCTATGCTCATACCCAAGTTAAAACCAAACGCCCCCTTAATTATTTAGTTTAAGAGTTTTGATTGAACTAGTTGTTTGCGAGAATAAGAAAGGGATAATAGCAAACCTTTCGATTTGCCGCCATTCTACCCTTACGTTTTTAACCACCAGGTTAACATCAAAGGGTAAAATGTTCATCGTACATGAACAAAATACACTCACAGGTCGAAATTTGAAAGGGGGTACAGTGGTACACACATGACACAACAATAAAAATGGACAAGTTAGATATAGTTTTTTGTTTTTTGTTATTATGCCTTATTAATAATATTTTTGTTATTTTTGTTTATTGATTATGAATATTTGTGCTAGTTTATGTTATGCAAATTACTATTGTTTATGGATCTACATAATGATGAATTGATGTGTTAAAATTGTTGCATTTCTAGTTTCAAAGGGCGAAAAATATGAAACTGATTATCTAGTTTAGGGTTAATAACTTAATATAAAAATATATTACTAAACTTTCTAAAAAATGCGCCTAAGGTAACGAATTTTTATTTTGTTCATCAGGGTTAGTGAACTTATGAAATATGACATTTTGGGGTCATTGAACTTATTAAAATATACGTAAGCATCACCGAACTTGTAGAAACACGACATTTATGTTACTTAACTATCCAAAAATATGCGTTCAGTAACCCTAAAAATAAGTTAATTAAACTAAACGAACAATATGAAAGTTCCTTACCTTAGGAACATTTTTTTTGAAAGTTTAGTGACATATTTGTATATAAAGCCTTTAGTTTAAGAGTGTTGATTGAATTAGTTGTTGGAGATATAAGAAAAATAACTACTACCAAATGGTGCAGTGGTAAGATACTTAACCTCTAGGTCTAGGGCTCAAATAAGTGGCAATGTGTGGGTCGAGTCGGGGCACGGGTCTAGATGGATCATTTAGGACTATGCGTCTAAATGGGTCCGGGTCAAATGGGTCTTAGGGGTTGACCCGTCGGGTTTCACGTTAAAATGACAAAGATGAAAGAGGTGTTCAAACTTTTTTTACCCGTTAGACCCGCCCCAGACCTGCTGGTTAATTGTTATACAATTGAAGGTAATTTAAATTACCCATCTAAAATATAGAGGGAGACCCAACAAAACCAATCACCTCCACAATATTACCTAACTTGCCTATAAATAACCAATGGGTCTTAAATTCCCACCTCTAGCGCAAACCTTACAAGGTACACATTTAGGGGTGGCGAGGGAAAGTGTCGGAAATGATCATGGGGATACCTCAGTTAGGCTGCTGTGTACATCTGAGTCAAAGACTTTGCTTATTGTTACCTTTTTTTTTTTTTAACTATAATGCTTATTGTTACCTGAACATGGAAAACCTCATACTTTTACCCGTTCGCATATTGATGAGTTGATGAAGTTGACAAGCCAAATTTGTAATAGATTTCTAGCTTTAAAGATTCAAAAATATGGATATGATTAATGATATCAGTTTCTTTTTTTTAGATGTTTGGGAAGAATCAGCACTTGAGGAAATAGTGTTTGGATTTGATTATGTTGCACTAATAAGAAGGATAAGATGTTAGGAAATGTCAATTAAAAGCGTTTTAGTTGGATATGAGTCTAAGAAAGTAATTTTGGTTCATCTCAAATAACTCGGGGAATAAGAATGTCCCATCGTGCTTATTGAGACTGCTTATTTTGCCTTTAAGAGATAAGCAGAACCAATTTGTTGTATCCAAACTGAGTATGTGCTTAAAATAATAGTAATATTTTATGAAAAATTATGCAATCCCAAACACCCTCTAATATACTAATCAGTATATTCTGTATTCCCAAGTGGTTAAGTTTGCCTTTCAAAAAGAACATAATTATGTATTTGAGGTATTTGCTTATATAAATCTGAATGAATGAGGTAAACAGATGAGGTCGGCGAGCCTTTGTCGCATATGTACGCGGCCTAATTCGGGTATCCCCGTGACCGTTGCCGACCCTTTCCTTGGCCACCCCAAAATATTTATCCAGGAAGATTCAAACCTCAGACCTCTTGTGAGGACATCCGGACACTTGACCACTAGACCACCTTGGTGGTGGTTTTTGCTTATGTTAATCTGTTTTCTGCAAATTTTACTCTAAGGATCTCTTTCGTGAAATCCAACTGTTTCTGACTTAGAAACGTCCCTGTAGGCTGTAACTGCGTGTTGGTAAATGTGTTAAGGAAAAAACCAAAAGTAGAGGCTAGATACTCGATTAGAGAGATAGAGAGGAGCATTTTTTGTTTTTGCTGATAATATGTTTATGTGGTAATGCAGGGTTCTGCTACCTATGATTATACGTCGATGGGCAGTACCAATGAACCAGGAGGATTTTGGGGTGTTTTAGCAAGGAAGGCTAAGACGATCCTTGATGATGATGCTCCTCGACGTTTTGATACTCCTACCAGTGTGAAAACAGAAACAGTATCAACAAGCAACCAGGTGGTTATTACCTCTATGGTGTCTTTTATTTGATGGTTAAGCTCAATGTTCTCTTTATCAACTTTAATTCTAGATATATTGACCTCACGTTTATTTACACACAGGTTGAGCATCGTTACGAGTCTTTTGAGAACTCAAGAAAGTTGGATAATCCAAAATTTAGGAAGGGTTTGGATAGACTTGCGTCGTCACTTAATCAAATTGGTGGCTCGATTGGAAACGCGTTGGAGGTAATTGTCGTAAATAGACACAATTGATTCCTAACTTTGCTTAATGACCATCAGAAATACTGTTATGTTTGTGAATGCTATGCATAATGTTAGGATGAGTTTCCATAAGTTGTGTCATGACCTTGTTTAAAAACTTTTATGCTAAATTTTTGAAATTATTTTTAACTTATGTTTCTTATGTTTAATTAATTAGGAAGGGCGTACCATTGTGGACAAAAAGAAGCAAGATATCATCCAAGAAACTCGTAAACTGCAGAACAGGAGAAAAGGAATGAACGATATAGAACAGAATCAGGTTTCTGAGGTGCAGACTCAATTACAGGAATCAAGAATGCAGTTGAAACAAAAACAGGCGGACCAAGAAACTCAACTCAAGGCATCCCGCGACGTAAGGTTGCAAATGTGTAATTGCATATTCGTGGTTGATGCATCACTAATTTAAGATTTTTTTTACATATAAGTCTGAAAAATGCATCATACCTTGCACATTGTTTTTTGCCATAAAATAAACATAACTATAAGTCTAAAACCATCTTGTTGGTACTAAATTAATTGTCTTTTACTTTGTATCCTTTCCCCGTGAAATACATTTTTCGTTTTGTTTTGGATGACAGGTGGCAGTTGCAACAGCTGCTAAGGCCAAACTACTCCTTCGGGAGCTGAAAACTGTCAAAGCCGATTTAGCCTTTGCAAAAGAAAGAAGTTCTCAGCTAGAAGAGGAAAACAAAATGCTCCGCGAGGCCCTTGAAAAGGGAGACCACCCGGCAGATGATGACCTGGTATTCCCACTATACATTTTCCTTACATTTTCACTCATAACGCCAAACTTAATCCTTGACTGATCCTTTGTTAACTTTGGTGTAATCAGATACGTCTGCAGCTCGAGTCACTTTTAGCAGAAAAGTCTCGTTTAGCAAACGAGAATTCAGTATATGCACGTGAGAATCGCTTCTTAAGGGAAATCGTTGAATACCATCAGCTTACAATGCAAGATGTCGTGTATTTAGATGAAGGCATTGAAGAAGTTACAGAAGTTAACTCAAGTTCGTTTAGAACACTATCCGTTTCAACGTCACCACCATTACCTTCATCCCCACGCGCGTCTCTTAAAAGAACTATCTCTGAACCTATTAAAATTACCATCCCTGAACCTCTATGATTCGTGTCGTGATTAGCGGTAGTATATATACGATTGTTTTGTTCTTTTTGTGAATTATTTTGGTATATTTTTGTTTGGGTAAATTGGGTTTGATTGTTTATTCTTTATTGGTTTGTAATCAAGTTTGTTTGCGAACAATAACCAAAAGCTTGTGTGTATAATGGCCTTTTGTGGCCATCCCATGATTCTTTGCAAATAATGTGGTATGTATGAAGATAAACTTATTAATGTTATACAAGGTTTACATTGTCTATTTTCTATTTTATTATTTTTTTTTCACTCTTTATCGCGAAACTAGCAATAACCGTGCAACATGTAGCATTTTGTTTTATAAGAACGTCTTGTAAGTGTAAAAACCGCGCATCTAATCCTAAATGTTAAAGCTTCTTCCATATATTTTGATCAATTTTTTTAGGAGCGTTTAAAATAAAATCCAAAAGCTGAAACCTTGTTGCCAAACAAGCATATAATTCTAAGAGCTAAAAACTATAAGCTCCAAAACACTCATACTTAAGTTTAACGGTTATTTACCTTAAAATGCGTACTAGTTAGGTAAATTAATAAACCCATAATCCCGTTATTAACATAAAATCCGTATAATTAGGAACAATATATCATGCTAACATTAAGGACATCTTGTTATATAAAAGTAGGGGTTTTCATTTAACGATAAACCCTAACCAATGGAGGTTAAATCTCATAGTTGGGCAGTATTCATTTTGTTAATTATGATGTTAAATTTATGCCATAATATTGAATCTAAAAAACTTGATAATGTTACTGATGTAAATTCTGCTAGGACTCTCGATAAAGCTCTTCAACGTTACGCGTTTCAAGCTTTTACTAGTCTGAAAACCGCGAAAACTGGTGTTTCGGTTGATGGTATGGTGCCTAAGGACTTAAGTGGTGTTAAGGTTTCGGCATTGAGGTTACGAAGTGGTAGTTTGTTTACTAGAGGGGTAATGTATAAAGAGTTTATGATACCAAAAGGCGTTGTTGAGAAACCGTATGCAAAGAGGCTTGTATTGGTTTATCAGAATTTAGGGAATTTGTCTTCGGTTTATTATCCGTTAAATGGTTATGTTTATTTAGCTCCTGTCTTGGGTTTACTTGCTTATGAAGGTTTGGATTTAACAGCGAAAAATTTGTCTGAGTTGGATATTCGAGCTTCTGGTGAACCCGTGGTTATAGATTTTGGACAGGTTAGAATTAGACCCGTGGTAAACGGGTCAAATGGGTCAAACCCGATGTGTGTTTGGGTTGATTTACATGGTCAAGTGAATTTTAGTAATGTGGTGTTTGGGACCAAATGTTTGGGTTATAAACATGGTCATTTCTCCATTGTAGTTAAAGCGGGGTCGAATGAGGTTGCTAAACCGAGCAATAAAAGCGGTGGAAATGATTCAAGGGTGTGGCTGATTGCCGGGAGTGTAGTTGGTGGATGTGTATTTTTTGTGTTGGTGGTATTTTGTGTTAAGGGGTATAGTAAGAGGAAAAAGATGAATAAGATGGAACGGGCTGCTGATTTTGGTGAACCGTTGCATATGACTATGGTTGGGAGCGTGAAAGCACCCGCTGCTATGGTTACAAGAACACAACCGACTCTTGAAACAGAGTATGCACCATGAGCTACCACAATCATGCAGTCTATCAGTTACGTATTTTTATTATTTATAAGATGGCTCATTCTTTAGTGCAAAGTGTTTATTACTTACGACACACACAACATATTGAAGTGTTGATGATTCCTTGTTGTGCGTTTGTAGGTGTTAAGAGAAGACTGAGTATTCTTTATGGTGAATATTTGACGTCCCTTTGACAAGTACTATATTGTTTTGCATAAGATGTTACTCTTGTAAAGTTTTCGCTGTTAGAAATCTTTTGTATCGTCGTATCTTACTAATGCAGTGTTTGGCATTGTGTTTTAGAAGTGGCTATCCGGTTATTGCATTTTCAAGTAGTAAATAATTTGTTTCTAGTCTTTTGGTATAGTGAAAATGATTCTTAATCACATTATTCAATTTAGTTGATTATATGTCTATAATACTAATTGCATATCAAATAATCACATTCAAAGCGCAATGCCAAACACCCCCTAAAATTCGTGTGTAAATAGAGTACTGGTAGAAGTTGTGGTGTGAAGTAGATCAAGCTCATAAAAGCTATAGTCTAGGTGTGAGTATGATGGTCCTCGGTCCAGGCTGGATTGGTCATATGCCTGTCACATTCTCATTGTAGAATGCAGCACTCTGTCGGTCCCTCAAGGGCCGGTATATCATGGTATGCATTTGTCGCTTGCTGTTTTCATGCATTTAGAAGAGTGATGTACTAGTTTTTAATGCACAAGGGTAAAATTAGTTAGTGCGTTGGAACAATGTTACCTGTGACCGATTGTTGGAAAACAGTAGTTAATGGTGATAGCTAGAGTGTAAAGTGCACATTACTTTGGTACAACCACTCCTTTAAAGGCTTAAGCTTTTTTCGGATTTATGCCTGCTCAGCAAATATGACCTGGACCCTCGGCTTCGCCAATCTACCATTTGTCTTGTTGGATTAAGATCATACTTGATAAAAGCATCCTATGTCAGTTTATACTTATGTAGCTGAATAGTTTGATGATGTATATTCAACATTATCGGGAACTCGTACGATAAACATTTGATCATTAAAAATGTAAAGTATGTCATCATTTAAGACTGATATACATTTTGAACCTAATAATGTACTATAGTTTTATTTCATATCAACTATAGGTTTTTTCTTCTTCTTAAAGTGGCAATGCCACTTGAGTAAACACATTTTATTAGGTTTGCATACCCTGAAATAAATTTGTAACTACAATTTTGTACATTGAACCTTAAAATATGTAATCTATTAATTAACCTTTTAATAATTATAAACTTTGACTGTGTTTTCTTTTGTTAACTTGTAAAATTATAAAGTTGATGGCCCAAAGAGAGCATTTTCAAATCATAGTATACCTATATGTGGAATTCATTGGATACCCTTTGCATCAAAGTTAGAAGAATTGTTGCACATGTTTTGCAATAATAGTTTGATTCAATTATATATTCGAATATCATATTTTCATATCTTTTAAGCATATACTTACAGAATTTCTTTTACCAATGATAAGTCTCAAGCATTGTGTTTACAATATTTTCTTCCCTCGATCTTTAAAGTGAACTAACATTCTACATTTGCCATTTTCTTTCTTGATTTGAAGACACGGCCACATTGTACAATCTTCTTTTTCATAGTTGGAAAAAAAATAAGGGCTTCAAAACGACATCGATTGATCTACACATGTTTCAGGTCGATTTTTGATCAATCCATTTAACTAGTTTACAAGACATGTCACGTTTAGGTTAGAGTGAGTTGAATATGATCCACCAACCTGTTTAGCCAATAATTCTAAAAAAGTTTATAAATTATAATATGTTCAAAATTAAAAGGTTCAATTTATCAATCCATTTTATTCGCTTTACACATCAATCCATTTAGATTTATAAAACTGAGTATTGTTATTGTTGTTGAGTTAGAAACATGCATAAACGATTAAGTTTCAACGCTTTTGATCAGTTATTTAAATTAGTCGTATTTTGATCAATGTTGCAAAAATCGTGAATCGGTACTGAGGCGGTCCATGACCGAGTAGCGATTTTTAACCGATTAATCGGCCGATTACCTTGTAATAGCCGATTAATCGGCCGATTACCTTGTAAAACTCACCAAGTTCCATGGCCGAGTAGCGATTAATCGCCGATTAATCGGCCGAGTTGGCCGATTTTTGCAACACTGATTTTGATTGAACCAGTCAATTCACTAACCTATCCCGTATTATAACCCCAAGACCGGGTGTAACAACAAACTCTGGCACGCGTGGTGTGTTGAGTTGTCATCATGTTTCACACGTCAACACCAATACACTCATGATGTTCATGCGTGATCACTAGAAATTTGGTTCGTTACCATCAAACAAAATTTTCTTCCTTTTTTGTGTTTGTGATGTTTGAATTTAAGTGAGATACATATAAATGATATAACAATATATTAACTACTGCAGATGTTTAATGAAAAAGAGTAGATGTTGATGCGACGATGTAGAGGTGTTAACTACTGCAACAAACCTAATAATCTTTTACGTATATAATAAAAGAAAAATGTTTTGTGACAAATTATCATTTTATTAATGTAAAATCAAGCCGTCCGATTAACTAATAAAAGTCAAAATTCATTTAGTCAAACTATTGATAAATTTAGTGGAGGAAAAAAAATACGCTTGACCTTATGAGCTAGTTTCTTTTAATTTCGGACTTAAGTGTAAATAAACGTTATATTTTGAGTAGCTAGTATAATTTACAATTAAGCCTTAAACTTTTGAAAAGAAGTTAATTTTAAATCTAATTTTATGGACTTAAATTTAAAATCCTCAATTTTCATAATTATTATATATTTTACTAAAACCACATATAATTTTAAAAAAAAAAATTATAAACAACAACTATTATTATTATTATTATTATTATTATTATTATTATTATTATTATTAATCGTAATACTAAAAACACCACCAACATACGCCTATAGATTATTGAGTATATGCACGAGATTAAATATAGCATATAGAAACATTCGTATTCAATGAATTTGAATTATATTGAAATATCAAATAGAACTACTCAAGCAATAAGATTCTCACACAAATTTAATCATATTCTCAAACCTAAGCAATTATATTTGAAATATTATTATTAGTTACAGTCATTGTTTCAACCTAATTCGCGTTTAATAAACCGTACATACACGGGTCAAAAACTAGAATACGGATAATGATAAATTAATTTAATTGTAATACGATAATCTGTAGATGCACGAGATTATAAATATCAAAATGAAATCATGACTTATAAGTACGCACCATACAAATTTAGTTAAAATGTAATTATTAATTGATAGTCTGAATCTCGTGCATGTAATATCACATTTACAAAACATTAAACACTGTCAGATTCTATGTCCGTATATTAAATTAAAATTTTAAATTTTTGCGTGTAGGGGTGCAAATAAGCCAAGCTTTTATCAAGCAACTCGAGCTCGAGCTTGAGTTTGACTCGATCGAGTCGAGCTTTTATCAAGCATGAGCCCGAGCCCAAGCCCAATATATAGGTGATGTTAGAATATAAAATACATAAGAATCAAATAAACGCAGCGGAACAACATCACCCACACGGATCTCATATAGCCATATGATCAATAATCAAATAAACACATAAGTTTATACCTTTGTAGCGTGCACCGGGAGTCACCAACTATATCACCATCACCATGGATGGTATATGAAACCCAAGAGATCAATGAAGTCAATCTCTTCTATGATGGAAACACACTACACGTCACCGATCACCACCCAATGCTAGTCTTGACTTTGTAACACCAATTCTTGAATTAACCTACAATAGAATAAGTCAAGAGAGATCAAAAAACACAAACCCTAGATGGGGTATTGTTTCTTGCCGTCACTTTTAGGAGGAGGGGAGAGGGAAAACGTTTTTGGAAGTGAATATGTGATAAATGATAAATCAAAGACTAAATCAACTTTGATCTTATCATTATCAAGTTACACATAGCCCCTCCAGCAAGCTTACAATGCCTCTTTTCCCCTCCATATGGCCGACCATCATAAGGGCCCTCAATGGGCTTGCTCATTGTTGGCCCAGTCCAAAAACACTAAGTCTAACTTAGTATTTAATGGCCCATTATTGATCTCGAGTTACGTAGTCATTTATATATTGTAAGTACGATAAATACAATCTATAAAATGGTGTCTCTGTGTATAAGTGTGTGACCCCATAGGCTCACATATGTCTAGCCATATAATTATTTATTATGACACGAGCATACTCCAACACAATAAACAAGCTCGAAACACATAACGAGCCGAGCTCGAGCTTTTATTGAGCTTTCAAAAACATATATATTTTTAGTTACATATTTATATAAACAAACTAACGTGAATATTGGTATAATAATTAAATATTTGTAAGCGGGCCATATAAACTATAATTCTCCTGAATGTTTTGTATAATTTCTTTCCTCTCGAGTTCATCGCGTATTTTATTGAATTTATGGATAAGTATGGCTATCAAACATATTTTTATATATAAATTCAAGCTTTTCAAGACGTGCTCAAGCCTTACTCGAGCCTTACACGAGCCGAGCTCAAGCGTAGATGATTAACGCTCGTCAAACTAACAAGCCAAGCTCAAGCATACCTTGTAAATTTCAAGCCAAACTCAAACTTTCTCAAGCTCGAGTAAAATAAAATAAGACCTACAAATCATAAATAAACATTACAAAACGTGAAAAACGTATAAAAGAAAGAAGAAAAAAAAAAAGGAAAAAGCAAAGGGGTGGGTGAGAGGGGGACAAAACGGCGACGGATAGTGGAAGGTGTCGAGTAAAATAAAATCCACCCTGTAATTCAATTCAATTCAATTCCAGCTAACACCACGTTGGCTCTTCATTGGCCGCATGCTGGCTGTGGGTCCCACCTTTTGTGCCTCTGCATGATTGACACGTGTCCTTTTAATCACATTTTCACCTACTACTACACTTTCCTCTGTCACCGCCGTTATTTCTACTACTACTATGTATATTTTAACCAAAATTGAGAATAACAACACCTTTTTCATATGTTTATAATCAGTGCCGGAGCTCGAAAAAAATTTGAGGAGGGCCGAAACAAATTTTTTCCGAAAATACATTAGTTGGGAGGGCCGAGGTGAAACAAAAAAAAATTTTAACACATGAAATCGCGAAAAATTACATTAATGGGCTTAGGCTTAGGGGGCCGGAATCCTTCCCGGTCCCCACTAAGCTCCGCCCCTGTTTATAATCGCCCTTTTCAGATTAAAAGTTGGCGTTTCCTTATTTTAATTGTCCACTCTTAAAACATAGATAAAAAAATTCAATCGAGTTTACTGTGTAACGCTTGTTGAAATTATTATTACCAATTTTAAAGAATACTTTAATTAATCTGTTAAAGATAAAACTATCATTCTGCTAAAAAGTTAAAGAAAGAAATCAATAATCATCGACATAACTTGACAAGTTATACTTAATAGGCCAAAGTGTAATGTATTTGTTTTAGGAGGGTCAATTTACATTTTCATTTAACATTTGTACTAATAATACCTACCACTACAAAGTGTAAGGGTCAAAATGTACTTGTGGCTAAAAAATTTCGAGGCCACAACCTCTACCGGTCTCTACTAAGTTTCATCCATGGCAGTAATAGCTGCGTGTTTTTGCCGTTGGACAATTATTTTAGGACGGAGAGAGTAACACTTATTTCACAAATATCTCTGACGAGATTTAACCTACAACTTCTTTGTTTGTTAATAGTTGACACAGTCACATATTACTAGGCTAAGAGTTTCAAATTTCACTTAACTTCTGAGTTTGCTTCAATGCTGATTAACCTCAACATCGACCGATTTGTTCACTTTTTGTTTGCGGTAGAAAGATGAAATGAAAAAAGTGACGCTTGTATTTCCTCTTATGCCTACAAGTGTGTAAGCATGGACAGAGGATTACTAGGGCAGGGGTGGGCCTTGACTCCTCCAAAAAATTTTGTATTTAATGTATTTTGTTCATAAATCAAGCAATTTTTTATTTTATTTTATTTTATTATTTTTTATTTTATTATTATTATTTTTTTTACCATTTGGCCCCCTTAAAGTTAATTATTGATACTTCAGTCTCTCTGAAGAAACAGTTCAAGCTCCGTCTTTGCGTGTAAGAGAAAATGAAAGAAGGTTTTTTTTTTTTTTTTTTTTTTTTTTTTTTTTTTTTTTCACATTTGTAGTTCTTTTTTTGTTTGTTTTTTTTTTTTTTTTTTTTTTTTTTTTTAATACTAATTACCGCTTCTCATTATTTTGAACACTTCAAATTTGCATCTTATTTTCCCGCAAACATGTTATTGCAGAACAACGAAAACATCTGAATAAACAAACTACCCTGCCTCGGCAATTCCGCTTAGAATAGTTTTAGCACACTTGAATACTCAGTATTGCTATATTTGAAGCGGCATGGAATTCCGTATTGACTCAGGGAAGAAACAAAATAGACATAAAGGTTGATTTTTTCATTTGACTTCTTTGGCAAATACCTATTGTAGAACTTGTGACAACCTCAAACAAAAACATATAAAATTACTTTTCTCAAGGCATACATCAAACTCTAGGATCGTTGTATGTTACTATACAGTAGCTAAAGAGAAAGAACAGTAGGTGCTGCGTGCCCTATAAAAAAAGTATTTCCCCATAGAAAATAATATTAAAACAAATACAAAACATACCTAACTTTTTGGTATAAATTTATACAACTTTTTTAGATAACAAGCTTCTATTTACCAAATACTTTAACACAACCTACCGGTTTCTTAAAATAAAAGAATACTGGAGAAAGGCCTCACTATACATACTAAAGAGAAAGAAATAGCGGCTGCGTGCCCTATAAAAAATTAATTTCCCATAAAATAATATTAAAACAAATACAAACTATACCTCTCAACTTTTTTATATTTACAACTTTTTTAGATAACAAGCTTTATTTACCAAATATTTAACACATACCTACCGGTTTCTTAAATAAAAAAATACTGGTAGAAAGGCCTCTCGATAACGAACAAAACAAGCCCAATATTGATATACTTTTGACATACATACTGTTTTATAAAAAATGTTGAAGTTGAATATATATATATAGTTTCTAAATAAAAGAATTTTCAAAATACACCCTTAACCTATCAAATAACTTTAAAATTTTCTTAAGTTTTTTTAAAACTATAACGGTCAAAAAATATAGCTTCACACAACATTTGTTCCAAATAAATACTACACGTGTCAGCCAAAAAATACCACGATCTTACAACGAGAAGCCCTACCCAAACTTTCTTAGTAAATAATTATCGCAAAAATTCTTCGAAAATTCCCGCTGCAACGCAGCGGGCGCCTTCCCACTTGTTGAAAAGATAAGAGTACTTTTAATTGATAAACTTATGTAAATTTAGAGAACTTGTTAGCTTACTTTTAATTGCTTAATGGTTTATAAGCTTTATAAGGGTGGTGACAGTCGACTCGGTATGGGCTTCGGTATGAAGCATGCCGAGCGGCATACCCGTTGCATCCTCCTCGGCATCACAAATTCGGCAAGCAATTCGGGATGTTTTACCGAAGCGGCATGGAAGAGAAGCATTAAAAATTTGAACGTTGCCCATTTAATATTATAGCCGTGGCATTAAAAAAAAGAAAAAAAAAAATCCCTTTGAATCATGGTTGCCACTAAAAAAGTATGGTGAGGTATGAGATGAGGTGTAATGATATTATTGGTGGGTGGTGAGGTATGGTTGAGGTATGAGATCATGACTGCCACCACCCTAACTTATTTAAGGGTATAAGCTTAACATGATAATATTATAAGCCGAATTTGTTATATAGGTGATGTAGGCTGTAACAAATTTGCATTCTAAAATAATTAATAATAAAAAAAAAAATTAAAAAAAAATAAATTATACGCCGCATAAAATGAGTTTATAAATAGAAAAGGGGAGGAATATTTGTTGTGTTGATTTCTTTTGTTTTTTCTACCTTAAAACAGTATCAATCAAAAGTCATACTGACACCTTTTTTCTCATAAAAATATCTTTTTGTTCAAAATTTATGTATTTTAATAATATTTTCCAAAACAAAACAAGTAAGCAAATAATTGCCTCAAGTTTTCTGCAAGAACTAGACACATCTTTTTGGACTCTTATTTATTAGCAAAAAGATAGAAAACATTTCCATCTTTTATTTTCTGATTATTTTCCACCTTTTATTTTGGTGGATTATTTTTTTCATGTCAAATTTGTATAATTCTAGCTATAATTCTCCAGCAAGAACTAATGCAGATGTTGATCACAGGTTTGTGTTTGATTCTTAAACTATATGTTTTTATGTTTCTTACTTGTTTTTAATGTTTTTCTTATGTTTTTGTTTTGCAGTCAATATTTAGCTGAATTATTGGCTGAGCATGAAAAGCTACAACCTTTTATACAAGTTCTTCCTGTGTGTACTAGACTCTTGAATCAAGGTTTGATCATTAATTGAGAATATGGTTTATGTTTTTTAAGTACATGGTGTGTGCATATCATAGGTTTTTGTTTTCTTAGGTGGATCCACTTATGTTTTGTAAGTGATTTGGTAATATGCAAACAACAACGGATAAGGTTTTTCATGTTTAGGTTACCCTGGGAGGGCGAGTCTTTAACTTAGTTATGCGCGGCCTAACCGGGATATCCCAAATATGTACCTAGTGAGGAGGTCAGGTTCCATACTACTAGCCCACTTTGGTGGTGCTTATACGCGATAATCAGAATGAGATGCATATGTTGTTTTCTGGTTCGTGTTTTGCAATTATCCATTAAATAGTCTGATAATCAGAGATGGTTTTGTTAACTTACTTGAACTGATTGTGATTATCCAAGAGTGGTTATATGCCCATAAATAACTAGATTATTAGAATTAGTATGTGGACCGAAATTCGCAATAATCATATTAACTCTTATGAACAGCAAAGCTAAACACCCTTTAATTCTTAAGTGAACCAAGTACTAGTATCATTTTAAGAACACTAGGTTCTCTTAATTGTTACTGTAAAGATGTTATCGTTTGTTTCTATCAGTGACCTCATACGTGACGCTTGAATAATCTTTTTTGTCATGACAAGATTAGCGTTTATGATGGATTTAGAAAAACATTTTCATAGAGTTTTTAAATAGGCGAATCAAGGCACAACTTGTAGGTTATGTTACCCAGGATCAAACCTTTAAATGGGACACACAAAATGATAATGCTGGATGCTTGAAACGATTAGATCGTTTCAGTTTTGCTTTGTTTTATGTGAGTCTTGAAATTGGATCAGAACATTGTTGAAGGCTCAATTTTATGTAATCTGAAGTCTACTAGTGTATGATTCTGATTAATGGACTCAGTTTGACCCGTGGGTCAATTCGGGTATGGTTTTACCTGTATCAGGTTGATAAGGTAAATAATAGCGTAAGTAAATGGGTTAAACGGATTAAGAATCATCCAAATCTACTTAGAATTCATAAAACCTCCTTAACAAATGAAAAAACCAACCAGCTTGTGCCAAATAAACCCGTTTTAACCCGTTACCCAGGCCATCCATTTTGTTTCTCTAATTTAGAATATGTTCTTTTTCTTCTTCTGATCATTAACAATAATTCCCTTATTCTGTTAGAAATTTNGATTGATAAGGTAAATAATAGCGTAAGTAAATGGGTTAAACAGATTAAGAATCACCCAAAATCTACTTAGAATTCATAAAACCTCCTTAACAAATGAAAAAACCAACCAGCTTGTGCCAAATAAACCCGTTTTAGCCCGTTACCCAGGCCGTCCATTTTGTTTCTCTAATTTAGAATATGTTCTTTTTTTCTTCTGATCATTAACAATAATTCCCTTATTCTGTTAGAAATCTTGCGGGTTTCTGCTATACTGTCAAACCAAGGATTTAATGACCTTGACAGGCTGCGACATAGAAGCCCGAGCCCCATGGCTTCTGCAGGTCTTACTGGCTGGAGTGGTTTTCCACAAGAGGTATACATATTTAAACAACGCTAAAACTTGATGTACACTTGTAAGTTATAACAACAACAGTAAATTTGTGATAAATCGTGTGTTATGGCAGAGGTTAAGTGGGACCCCCGGAATGGCAATGGACTGGCAAGGAGCTCCAGCTAGTCCTAGTTCGTACACAGTGAAGCGAATCTTGCGGTTAGATATTCCTGTTGATTCTTTCCCTAATGTAAGCTTTCAAGAAGATGCAATGATAACAATATGCCTTTTCACTTGTCACGTTTTAGTCATTATACTATTTTTTACTACATCTCATTTCTTTCAATTTCTTTTTGGATTTTAGTTTAACTTTGTTGGCCGGCTTCTGGGACCTAGAGGCAATTCACTAAAACGTATAGAAGCTACAACGGGTTGTCGTGTGTATATACGCGGAAAAGGGTCAATCAAGGATCCTGATAAGGTTCTATAATTCTATAACATAAAGATTTATAAATTCTGATTTCATGTGGTTTTCGAATCTAATATTTGATTATGTATCTTATGCTATTTAAAGGAAGATAAGCTAAGAGGAAGACCGGGTTATGAGCACTTAAATGAGCAACTTCACATCTTGATCGAGGCTGATTTACCACCAAGCATTGTGGATTTAAGGCTTAGGCAAGCACAGGAGATAATCGAAGAGCTTCTCAAACCAGTGGTATGTTACTGTCTTCACAGCTTCACTCTTCACTAGTTGCATCATTTGCCTTTTAAAAAAGTCAAACTTGCGACAAACGTGACTAGTTTTCTATCTCTTGACATCTTAGAAACCTTTAATACATATTTATCGTACTACCGATGTATTTTGTCACATTAAAAATCATTGCACGAATACAAGTATAAACCTATGGATCATTTGCTGTACTTTGGAGTCAAATGGACCTCCTTAACTTCAAAATTGGTGATGATTCTCTCAAGAAATTAACACGGATATCTTTCTACCTCTTCTTTCTACTTTAAATTTTCTAAAAATCAACAAAATTCTCCAGAAAATTTAGAAATTTCTGGAAAGTAGTCAACTTGACCTAAAAAAAGTCAAATGTTTATTTCTGTGAAGTTCTTCACTATAAACTTAGTTTGTTGCACAATTTTCTTATCTGTGTCCTCATTGTTGTTTATTTATTTGCAGGACGAGTCTGAAGATTATATCAAACGACAGCAACTACGAGAACTAGCCCTGCTAAACTCAAATTTCAGAGAAGAGAGTCCCGGCCCAAGTGGTAGTGTCTCACCATTTAACACAAGTGGCATGAAACGTCCAAAAACCGGTGGTTAACCACTGTATGCACTTATATTACATAAACAAGAAAGAAAAAATATTTCATTATAAAAAAAACTACAAAAGACAAACATTTTCACGTGCATACACTAAACCCCTTCTGGATCCGCCCCTGATGGGACCAATATCTTTGTGTAACTATGCACCTACTCGCTATACATACACACCCTCGTATATTTTTGAAACATAATTGAAATGTATAGGCTGACTCTTCTGACCAGCGACCATCATATTCGATTTTTTGTTTTATGAAAAAAAAAGTAGAATGATAGAATGGAAGGATTATAAAATGTAGGGTAAGGAATGATTCATTTTTCTTGTTTCTGGGTGATGCATTTGTAACATAAGATTCATTAAATTTATTGATGTGATACTGTTGTACATTGTTCATGAGTTGATGCATTTCACGCTACATACTTATAAATTTAATTGAAAAAAGTATTGCAATTTGTATTTCATGTTCAAAACCTAAACCAAACCGAATATAAATTCGATTTCGGTTCAGTTTTGTAATAAAAATACTCAACCCGAAGAACCCATACTTAGAAACCTGAACATACGGACACCCTTACGCGTCCATAACCGATTGATGTCTCGAAAGGGCTACAATTAAAAGGATAGCACAAGTGGTCACATTGTACACTCTTTATAGTAACTCGGGCACACTCCATTTAAGAGCAAAACTTTACTGCAAGAATCAAAGGATCGTGTTTCCTTTACCCAAGCACAAACAGGGTTTATAGTCTTGCAAAAATCAAAAACAAAAATTGTGTCATGTATTTGTCAGTCGTTTAGTATCCAATCTTTTGCACTGGTTTTCAGCCTGCTATGGATGCTATTGAACTCCGTGGCATTCGTTACTGTAGGATGTTAATTTACAAGTCTGCCGTTAATGATCAAGGTTTTGTTGGGTCATATGCACATTGACATATCGGTGGTTTACCATGAAAATGAAATGCTGGGGAGACTTGTGCTGCTCATACCAAGCACCATCCCCTGGTTTGTTCACGTGTACTATGGAAACTGGTAACTATAGCTACTTAAGTGCATGTAAACCAATTTTGAGGTATATTACGGTTTGGACTTCCGTGAATTTAACTAAAAAACATCTACCTGACAAAGGATGCAACGGGGTCGCTACTGTTAGGACAAACTCCATAACCCAAAAACTTTCATATAAACCAGGTAAAACATCTGGCACAACAAAAAACTGATTATGTAATTGAAAGGTTTCCAAACAACAACAATATCCATTCCAGAATCACAGAAATCCTTATGAGAAAAAAATGTTGGATAATAACCGCCGCAAACGCTTAATAAGCTTTGAAAGTTACCAAGTATTGTTGGATCATTAAGTTGTTCAATGGACATGGGAATAATGAATATTCAAAATAGTTGAACTTCAGTTACAATCAAATATGCTTTCCAAGAGACTTGAGCATAAGAGTTGGTTGAGATGAATCAAAGCAGCACTGTTTGTGTTGTTACCCACCGGTGAGAAGTCAAATGCAGGAGTAAGAGCTTGATTGCACTGCAGCCCTTGTGGTACTCAACTCATGTAAGCATTGTTAGTCTATCTTTGTTTCTACTTTCTGCAATTGGGAGATTGTGTATTTGCCTAGCAACATGCTAGACTTTCCGGTTTAATATATTGAAACTTTTCACCCTTAACAATAAACTCATGTTTGTAATTACAAATTATTCAAAATAGACCCCAAGCAACACGAGAGGAGGAATGTAAAGCTAANCAAGTATAAACCTATGGATCATTTGCTGTACTTTGGAGTCAAATGGACCTCCTTAACTTCAGTTACAATCAAATATGCTTTCCAAGAGACTTGAGCATACGAGTTGGTTGAGATGAATCAAAGCAGCACTGTTTGTGTGTTGTTACCCACCGGTGAGAAGTCAAATGCAGGAGTAAGAGCTTGATTGCACTGCAGCCCTTGTGGTACTCAACTCATGTAAGCATTGTTAGTCTATCTTTGTTTCTACTTTCTGCAATTGGGAGATTGTGTATTTGCCTAGCAACATGCTAGACTTTCCGGTTTAATATATTGAAACTTTTCACCCTTAACAATAAACTCATGTTTGTAATTACAAATTATTCAAAATAGACCCCAAGCAACACGAGAGGAGGAATGTAAATCTAACAAGATTTCATCATGTAATGAACATCTAAAAGGCGTGTTCATCACTAATTACACAAGCAATAATTCATCTATAAAGGACATCCCCCATTCTAAAATCCAAAGATTAGGAGCAGAAGTAACACTATCCATGGAATAATAGAAATCACACTAAACTTGATAATACTGATTTCACTAAGTTTGCTACCAATCACATATTTGAAATATATGTAGCATATAATGTACGCATAAGATTCAATAAATGGCATTACTTAAGTACTTAACAATTAAATCAGTGAAAAAAAAACTAAAATAAATGAAAGTGATTTTCCCACACCATAAAATGTGGCCTTCGACATTTTGATCAATTATTGTCAGAATACATATGTAAATCTCGGTGATTAAGCAAAAGTAGCGATTCCTTGTAAGAGCCCATGAAGAAGGAGCCCCTATATCCAGAAATCCCAAGATGCTTGATTTGTTGTGAGTTGGGGTCGTAAACATCAAACGTGCTAAACATTCGGTCCTCCTTTTGATTTTCACATATAGTTTCACCATTCTTCTTAAACCCCAGTATTTTATGTACTGGTGCGTTAATTGTATTTGTGAATAGCTTTCTAAAGGACGAATCATGCTCCGGCACCCATACACCACAACATGTTGCTCTGTCAACATTTATGGATCCATACACAACAAGAGACCCCTTTAGCTTAGAGACTGAGACACGTAAGATCAATTCGTTTGTTAAGGTATCTGGTAGGTCTACAACTGTAAACTTCTTGTCAATCAAATCAAATGAAACAACCATATGATTTATGGTAGATTCACCATTATTAGTAAAAGTCTTCTCACTAGCACCCCAATAGATAAACCTATCTATAACAACCTGAGTAGATATCGTATTAAGTCTAATTATTTGACGAGGCAAATTAGCACTTGGAATCACATTCCAAACCCCCGAACTCAATGTAAAAACTTCAACATGCCAAGGCATGTTAACTGCACATGCAATCTTAACAACAGTAGGATCTCTAGTGACAGGACAAACCCCGAAACCAAAAACTTCAGTCCAAGAGTAAGCCTGACTTTGAAGGCCATATCTAGGGACGGCAATACCAAATGATTTTCCTATAGAAGGATTCCAAATAACCATCTTTTTATCAGAAAATCCATCATAACAAAACAAACACAGTAATCCATGACACGCACCAACAACGTATGAAAAATATTGTTTAAGCAAAGGAGAAACAACAAATGGAGCAAGCTCTTGTTTTTGTACCTTAAAAGTTTCTTTATCATCGTCTACGAGACAAATGAACTTAGGCTCATCCAGAAAATGATCAGATTTGTAGCTTAGAATACGGTTATGTGGCTGCGTATGGCGGGCGCCGTAACCTTTGATAAACTCAGAGCTGTCGATGAAAGACTTCCATTGTTTTGAAACTGACCTGAACTGAATCAATGACTTGACATCATAAACCTTTTTGATGATTTGCATCTGGATATCAAATGGAATGATATCTGACATTTTGAAGTTTTTTTCTCGGTTTCTGTCAACAAGAACAATTGTTCGAAATGAACGGTTGAAATTTAGGGCGTGTTTGGACTTTGGGTGGGTTTTTAATGTGTTTGTTTAGGATTTTTTGAGTGGGCTTATTATGTGAGGTTGTTCATGGTCGTTTTAGTAAATTTATGACACGTGTTTCTTTCTCAATGAGAGCAATTGGTGAGGTTTACTATACCGGTTATTAAAGCATGTCCGATGCATTACATCATTTTGAGTTTAATACGTTGACACGCCACTTACACATCATCATTTAAGGGGCAGTTTGGTTGGGAGGTATGATATGGGTTTAGAAGAATGAAAGTGAAATTTGTATGTTTGTTTTATTTTGTGGGCCCTTAAATTGGTAATGATCAATCAAAAGTGAATAAATTTCATTCCGAGGCATTATGCCTGGTATCAAAGAAAAAGTACTCCTTTAATAGTTTTTTCTTTTGTCTTTTATCAACACAGTGAGCCCCATCTCTATAACTATCTCACATGCCTCTATATTATATAATTAAATATCATATATAATTTTTTAAAATAATAATTTATTTATTTTATAATATATTTTCTCTCTCCTACTTTTTTCTCAAACCTTTCCCAAATCTTTCAAACCATTCCCAAATCCAAATCCAATTCAAAACCCACCTACAAACCAAACGCACCTACAAACCAAACGGGCCCTAAAAGTTTTATAAAAATCCTTCACAATGCATTGAACCATTTAGTGTTCAATAAACTCTTACACTATCTCATTATTTAATCATCTTACATAACAGATGATCAAATGACAAAATATATTCTCTATCATAATTTAATAATGATTTTCACTTGAAACTTGGCTCACCAACATAGTTAAATGAGAAGTTGTTCAGAGAAGAACTCCCATTGAACACTCAAACAAAAGTTCTAACCACCATCCACTAAAATGTAAACAACTCAGCATGCTTTTCCCATTGAACTATCCTATGTGGTGCATTGTAGATGCCGTTATGGATTTTAGATCGAAGAGGCACTGGCTTGGCTTATTTTCATACGATTAAATTTTGTCTTCCAAAATATAAAGAAGAATTGAAACTTTTTAGTTATTTAAAAAAAAAAAGACAAAATTTGAACGTGCGATAGTAAATAGTCGTAGTGTCCGTCACTCTATGAAAAACTCCACCAACCATCTTTGTCACTGGAAAAGGAACACATGCCACAAATACAAAGGGGTAGCATGTTGGTCCGGTTTTTAACGACTTAAACTTTAGCAACTCATTAATTAATAATATAAACATAAACACGTGACGTTTGGACATTGAAAGAAGAACANAACGCACCTACAAACCAAACGGGCCCTAAAAGTTTTATAAAAATCCTTCACAATGCATTGAACCATTTAGTGTTCAATAAACTCTTACACTATCTCATTATTTAATCATCTTACATAACAGATGATCAAATGACAAAATATATTCTCTATCATAATTTAATAATGATTTTCACTTGAAACTTGGCTCACCAACATAGTTAAATGAGAAGTTGTTCAGAGAAGAACTCCCATTGAACACTCAAACAAAAGTTCTAACCACCATCCACTAAAATGTAAACAACTCAGCATGCTTTTCCCATTGAACTATCCTATGTGGTGCATTGTAGATGCCGTTATGGATTTTAGATCGAAGAGGCACTGGCTTGGCTTATTTTCATACGATTAAATTTTGTCTTCCAAAATATAAAGAAGAATTGAAACTTTTTAGTTATTTAAAAAAAAAAAGACAAAATTTGAACGTGCGATAGTAAATAGTCGTAGTGTCCGTCACTCTATGAAAAACTCCACCAACCATCTTTGTCACTGGAAAAGGAACACATGCCACAAATACAAAGGGGTAGCATGTTGGTCCGGTTTTTAACGACTTAAACTTTAGCAACTCATTAATTAATAATATAAACATAAACACGTGACGTTTGGACATTGAAAGAAGAACAAGTTTATGATTCATGATGAGCGAAATTACAAGGTTACTCAAGAACCCACTTAGACACACTAATAACTTGGTTGGCTTTACAAGAAGATAGTTGAAGACGGCTATCCCCGCTGAGAGACAAATTAAGAGACACAAAGAATCAAGCTAGCTAGGCTTGGGTTCTAAGTGTGTTGAGGATTCTAACACTCTAACTATGTTGTGGAATTCTCACTTCTTACTCTCGTTGAATGCACACATTCTGCTTTGTTGGAACGGGTTTTTATAGCGGAGAAATTACTGTTGCTTCACATGTGAATAGTGATCTTGCCAACTGTTTGCAAATAGGCACGTGCCTAGACATCTAGCTTTAATGTCTTTTTGGTTTACTAGAGTTGACAGCACCATTTACCCATGAGCTTCTTTTGTGTCTTGGGAAGGAGCAAAGTTTATCTTCCCAAGGGTTTTCCCACTTAAATGCTATAGTCTCACTTAACTATCTTGGTCTTTCTTCAAAGAGCTGAGAGATCATCAAGGTATTCCTGCCCTTGAGGATCCTTGTTCCTGAGCTAGAGTTTCTTGTACATACCGGCTGACAAGCACTTAGTAAGTTTACAAGACAACTCTTTGACGATATCTAGGACTTGAACTTCTGCTGTTGATCTTCAGTAAGTTTGTCTTCTTTAATCAGTTCTTCCTAGACTCCTGATGTCTCTCAGTTCTTCCTAGACTCCTGATGTCTCTGAATCTTGAGCCTTGATGAAGTCATACTAATGATAGAATCATTATAACTTCTTGATCAGTTAGATTATAGTTGGTGAGGTATCCATTGTCATGAAAGAAAGGTCATAAGGGATATAGAGACATTTGTCAGATCTCAGTGTCCCTGATGTTTGCTCAGGTACCTTACTCACTAATACTGCATCAGTTGAGGTAATCCATGACATGCACGAACAAAGAATGGAAAATAATTTTTAAGCAAAGGAGACATAACAAATGGGGCAAGCTCTTGTTGTTGTACCTTCAAAGTTTCATTCTTATCATCTTCTACTAAACGAATGTACTTTACCTTAAAAGTTTCAGGTTTGTACCTTAGAATATGGCTATGTGGCTGCGTGTGGCGGGTGCCGTAACCTTTGATAAAGTTAGAGCTGTCGATGAAAGATTTCCATGGTTTGGAAACCGACCTGAACTGAATCAAAGGCTTCACGGGAAGCCTTTTAATGATTTCCATTTGGATTTCAAATGGAATGTATCTGACATTTCTATCAAAAGGGCTTTTTCTAGGGTTTATGTAAACTTTTGAAATAGGTTGAATTAGTGAAAACTGAAAAGTGGGTATTGGAGAGGATGTGATTTTGAATCTGGGTTTTGAAGAACGTCGTGCGCCGTTGTGATACGCCGGAGATGTGGTGGTTGTATGGTGGTGTCACTGGTGTGTGTGTTGTGTACTTGGAGATGATGTTTGACTTATTGAAATGTAGTACTGAATCTTGTGTTTGATTTTTGACTTAAATTTTTGTTTGGTGTGGATCCCACTAAAGATACAAACTTTTCAAATTTCAATACATTCTGAAGGGTATGAACCTATTATGTTATCTATGATTGAGAACATTGTTCTTGTTTGATTAGATATTTGGACGAAAGAGTGTTTTGGGTATACCCAAAAAGTTACCCAAGAAACTTAATTATTAGTGAAGGTATAGAAAATTTGTATTCATAATTGACAAACTGCTTATTTTATAAGAGTATGAGTTAAGAAATTTGGACTAAAAGTGTTTGAAGTCAACCCAACCTGTGCTAAAAATACTCTTTTTGAACTGAACACATTTTGACCCGTTACCCAACCCGTCCATTTTGTTTCTCTAATTCAAAGAAACATTCTTCTCTTTCGCTCATTAACTATACTTCCTTGTTATTTATATAAATCTTGCGGGTTCTGCTATATTGTCAAGTCAAGGTTTCAATGAGCTCGATGGACTGCGACATAGAATCCTGAGCGCCATGGTTTCTGCAGGTGTTACAGGCTTGAGTGCTTTTCCACAAGAGGATATCCTAATCTGTGACTACATTTCCCTCACTGTGCCAAACACATAAATAATGTAGTTGACACATTTCAGGCATCATCAACAGGCCAAGATCACTCAGTGCTAAAAAGCTACAACAGGTTGGCGTGTGTTTATACGAGGAAAAAGGGTCAATCAAGGATCCCGATAAGGTTCTATAATTCTATAACATAAAGATTTATATAATCTGAATTCATGTGCTATTTAAAGGAAGATAATCTAAAAGGAAGACCGAGCTATGAGCACTTAAATGAGCAACTTCACATCTTGATCGAGGCTGATTTACCACCAAGCGTTGTGGATTTAAGGCTGAGGCAAGCACAGGAGATAATCGAAGAGCTTGTCAAACAAGTGGTATGTTACTTATAGAAATTGTCTTCACTCTTTACTNGTACTAAGTGATGTATTTTGTCACATTTAAAATCCTAGCACGAACAATAGTATAAACCTATGGATCATTTGCTGTACTTTGACTTTTGAAGTCAAATGGACTTCTTTAACTTCAAAACTGATGATGATTCTCTCAAGAAGTTAACATGGATATCTTTCTACCTCTTCTTTCTGCTTAAAATTTTAAAAAAAAAAAAAAAATCATCAAAATTTTCCAAAACATGTAGAAATTTCTGGAAAATCTTGAGTCTGAAAAGTAGTCAACATGACCTCAAAAAGTCAAATGTTTACCAATAAACTTTCTGTGAACCTCTTCACTATAAACTTATTTTGTTGAACAATTTTCTTATCCATGTCCTCATGATTGTTTATTTATTTTCAGGACGAGTCCGAAGATTATAACAAACGACAGCAACTTCGAGAGCTAGCCATGCTAAACTCAAATTTCAGAGAAGAGAGTCCCGGCCCAAGTGGTAGTGTCTCACCATTTAACACAAGTGGCATGAAACGTCCAAAAACCAGAGGTTAACCACTGTATGCACTTATATTACATAAAAAAGAAAAGAAAAATCTCTTATATAATAAAACAAAACCCCTAGTGGGTACTTTGTCATTTTGAAAAAAAAGAATATTTCCTTATTAGGTAATATTAATTATTATTTTTTAATTTAAATTTTTAAAAATTTGTTTTCTTGATATACTACACAAGTAGAAGATAAATACAAAAAATATAGATAAGATGCAACTAACAACAAGATTAAATTTTTTAAATGATTATCTTTAATAATAAACAAATATAATTAAAAATCATAAATCAAACAAAACAAAGATTAAATTATTTGTTTTTTAAAAAATAAAAATATATCATTCAAAAAAATTTTAAAAAAAAACCCGCGCGTGCGCGGGCATTATAACTAGTATTTCATTATAAAAAAACTACAAAAGACAAACATTTTCACATGCATACACTAAACCCCTTCTGGATCCGCCCCTGATGGGACCAATATCTTTGTGTAACTATGCACCTACTCGCTATACATACACACCCTCGTATATTTTTGAAATATAATTGAAATGTATAGGCTGACTCTTCTTACCAGCGACCATCATATTCGATTTTTTGTTTTAAAAAAAAAAAGTAGAATGATAGATTGGAAGGATTATAAAATGTAGAGTAAGGAATGATTCATTTTTCTTGTTTCTGGGTGATGCGTTTGTAACATAAGATTCATTAAATTTATTCATGTGATATTGTTGTACATTGTTCAAACTTCATTAGTTGATGCATTTCGGGCTAAATATCTATAAATTTAACCCAAAAAAAAAATATATATATATATATATATATATATATATATATATATATATATATATATATATATATATATATATATATATATATATATATATATATATATATATATATATTGCACTTTGGGTTTTTTGGTTTAAATTATAAACCAACCCGAACTCCAATTCTGTTTCTGTTCAGTTTTGCCTTAGGAAATTTTCGCCCCGAAGAACCCGAATTCTGAACCGACTAACACCCCTACCGGTCTATACCCGATTGATGTAACAAAGGGCCACAATTAAAAGGATAACACAAAAGTCAGTGTAACTTAAGTTGGCGGTCAGATAACATTTAAGGAAGTAGCTTCAAGAAACAAAAGTATCAGTCCATTTTACGAGTCAAAGGATAGTGTTTTAGTGGTCAGATACCTAAGCACAAAACAGGGTTCATAGTCCTGCAAAAAAGTAAAATACAATTTAAAACAATAATTGTGCCATGTATTTGACGGTCGTTTAGTATCCAATCTTTTGCGCTGGATTTCAACCTGCTATGGATGCTATTAAACTCTGGCATTCGTTACTGTTGGATGTTAATTTACAAGCCTGCCATTAATGATGAAGGTTTTGTTGGGTTGTGGAAGCACCGGGTCATATGCACATGGACATATGAGTAGTTTACTATGAAAATGAAATGCTGGGGACACTTGCGCTGCTCATACCAAGCACTGAGCCTGGTTAGTTCATGTGCTGCTCACACCAATTTATGAGGTGGATTACAGCCTGGACTTCTTTTTTTGGTGAAAGTGGTGAAACCAAGTTGCTAATTTTGGATAAACTGGACATGCCCAGAACGCAACATTGCAACTAAAGAAACAAATAGAGAACTATCCTCATACAACAACTAAGCAGTAAACAAACTACCATACAAAGAAAGCAAAATCCGTGTAACTTTGGTAGGATCACCATTATTCATCTAGCTCAAATCAAAGGATATCCCATATCAACAAACTACCAGACATAGGATGCAACTTGCACTTATAAATTAATCTTAGAGTTGCTACTGTCAGGATAAACCCCAGAACCAAAAACATTTTCATATAGAACATGTTATACATCTTGCACAACAACAAAAACTACTTTTGTAACGGAAAGATTCCAAGCAACAACAATATCGAATCCAAAATCACATAAATTACTGTGAGAATCAAATGTTAGATAATAACCGCCACAAATTATATTAAGCCTTGCGAGATACCAACTATTGTTGGATCTTAAGTAGTTCAACGTCCATGGGAAGAGTGCGGGAAAACTTGTGTTCAGCCAAAATTGTTGAACTTCAGTTATAATCATTTATCTTTTCCAAGAGACTTGAGAATACAACGAGTTGGTTGCGATGACTCAATAAGCTCTTGAACCTGCTATCAGTATTTAGTGTCGTAACCTACTGGTAAAAAGTCTAACGCATGATTGCATTGCAGACCCCTAGTGGTAATCAACTGATGTAGCCATTTTTAACCGCAACTCTGTTTCTACTTTCTGCTATGTTATTTTACACTTTGGAGGGTATAACTAGGAGATTGTAGATTTTATCTAGCAACATGGTTATCAACGAATTTCTTAAAGAAAAACTCATGACTTTCGCCAAATATCGCCTACCCATTATTAATGCTTTCACTCCGCTAATCTTATTCAAAGTACATATATATCATTTCTTGTACACACACAGGCATCTACACATTCAAATGTTGAAAAATTCAAAGATTGATAAACTTGTGTTAATTTGTATTTACAGAGTATCTAAGTAACCGCCAAGCATAATGAAATGCGAATGTAATGAAGCAAAAAACGCTAACAAGATTGCAACAAGTACTGAACATCTAAAAGGCTTGTCATCATTAATTACACAAGCAATAAGGCATCTATAAAGGACATTCCCCATTCTAAAAGAACCATGGAATAATAATAATCACGTTAAACTTGATAATACTGATTTCACTAACCTTTCTACAAATCAAATTCTGACATATATGTAGCATACTTTGCATCTACAATTGCATAAGATTTCCTGGCATTTCTTAACAACATTAAATCAATGATAAAACACAAAAATAGATGAAAGTGGTTTTTCCACACCTTTACTACAAAATATATGATAAGTTTTTGTCATAATATATGCGTGAATGATTAAGCAGAAGTAGCGATTCCTTGTAAGAGCCCATGAAGAATGAGTTCATTGCTCCAGAAATCCCAAGATTCTTGATTTGTTGTGAGCAGGGATCATAAACATTAAGCGTGGTAGACCATTGGTCCTTTTGAGTTTCAAATATAGTTTCACTATTCTTCTTAAACCCCAGTATTTTTTCTACCGGTGCGCCAATTGTGAATAGCTTTCTAAAAGACGAATCATGCTCCATCACCCATACACCACAACATTTTGCTCCGCTCACATAAATAGATTGATACACCACAAGAGACTCCCTTAGCTTAGAAACAGAGACATATGAAGATAGCCGGTTGTTTGTTAGGCTATCCGGTAGGTCTACCACTTTAAACTCCTTGGTAATCAAATCAAATGACACAACCATATGATTTGTGGCAGATTCACCATTATCAGTAAAAGTCGTCTCCCTAGCACCCCAATAGATAAATCTATCTATAACAACCTGAGTAGGCTGAGTTGATGGGTTGAGTTTAATTGATTGACGAGGCAAATTACTACTTGGAATCACATTCCAAACCCCCGAACTCAATGTAAAAACTTCAATATGCCAAGGTGTGCCATTTCTACAATTTATTTTCACAACAGTAGGATCTATTGTGACGGGACAAACCCCAAAACCAAAACAAATCCGATTAGAAGGGCGAGGGGCAGCAATACCAAATGATTTTCCAATTGACGGGTTCCAAATAACAAACATCCATTTATTATAACCTCGATGGAGACCATACAAACACAGTAATCCATGACATGCACGAACAAAGAATGGAAAATAATTTTTAAGCAAAGGAGACATAACAAATGGAGCAAGCTCTTGTTGTTGTACCTTAAAAGTTTCATTTTTATCATCTTCTACTAAACGAATGTACTTTACCTTAAAAGTTTCAGGTTTGTACCTTAGAATATGGCTATGTGGCTGCGTGTGGCGGGTGCCGTAACCTTTGATAAAGTCAGAGCTGTCGATGAAAGATTTCCATGGTTTGGAAACCGACCTGAACTGAATCAAAGGCTTCACGGGAAGCTTTTTAATGATTTCTAGGGTTTATGTAAACTTTTGAAATAGGTTGAATTAGTGAAAACTGAAAAGTGGGTTTTGGAGNTGCACCTTAGAATATGGCTATGTGGCTGCGTGTGGCGGGTGCCGTAACCTTTGATAAAGTCAGAGCTGTCGATGAAAGATTTCCATGGTTTGGAAACCGACCTGAACTGAATCAAAGGCTTCACGGGAAGCCATTTGATGATTTCCATTTGGATTTCAAATGGAATGTTATCTGACATTTCTATCAAAAGGGCTTTTTCTAGGGTTTATGTAAACTTTTGAAATAGGTTGAATTAGTGAAAACTGAAAAGTGGGTTTTGGAGAGGAGGTGATTTTGAATCTGGGTTTTGAAGAACGTAGTGCGCCGTCGTGATACGCCGGAGAGGTGGTGGTTGTATGGTGGTGTCACTGGTGTGTGTGTTGTGTACTTGGAGATGATGTTTGACTTATTGAAATGTGGGGCTGAGCAAACGGACCGGATGGACCGGACCGACCGACAAAACCGACCGGACCGGACCGGACCGACCGGATTCGGTCCGGTCCTCGGTCTAAGCTTTTTGGCTAATTCGGTCCTCGGTCCGGTTGGTCAGGTCCGGACCGACCAAAAACCTGAAAAAACTTGCCAAATCTTGCCAAATTGGACCGGACCGACCGAAGACCGACCGGACCGGACCGGACCGAGACCGGACCGACCACATTCGGTCCGGTCTCGGTCTATGGTTTTTCCGGTTCTCGGTCTTCGGTCCGGTCCGGTCTTGGTCGGTCCGGTCCGGTTTTTGGACCGTGATCACCCTTAAAATGTAGTACTGAATCTTGTGTTTGATTTTTGACTTAAATTTTTGCTGTGTGTGTATCCCACTAAAGATACCAACTTTTATGTTATCTATGATTGAGAACATTGTTCTTGTTTGATTAGATACTAGCAAGGGTCCCCGTGCAATGCAGCTGCGGGCACCCTGTAATTTAATTTTTCCGATTAATAATTTATTTTATTTTTACATTTTTTGGCAATAGCTTTACTGATTAGTTTTTTATGGCAAAAGTTTGATGAAATTTTGCTTTGTTTGTATTATTTTATTTATTATTTATTTTATTTTTTTTTTAGTAGTTTGCTTGGTTTGTACAATATGTGAACATATTTTAGTTTATTATGTTCTTTTTGACAATAAATTTACGGATATCATAAATTTCGTTTAGCTCGTGTCCGTTCGGGCTCGAGCCCATTTGGCCCATTGCCCGTTCGGGCTTAAAAATTTGTATAATACTCCCTCCGTCCCATATTAACTGTCCACTTTGACAATGCACAAAGTTTTAGGAGATTCCACTAACTACATTTTCCACCAATCAAATATTATTTTTATCCACTAAACTCTTATCTTATTGGTTGGAAGGTACACATGGACACTTAATTTGGGACAATCCAAGATTCCATTGTGGACACTTAATATGGGACGGAGGGAGTATCTTTTATTATTTGTATTAGTGACATTTAATGCAGGAATTGTATTTAAGTTGGTTGTACAATATGCTTGATAATTTGTATTTCTTATGTAAGGGGTGTTTTAATAAGTGTATTAATTGTATTTATTGACTATTTAATATACATAATGATCAATTTTAAGTCATTAATTTTAAACTTTAATGGCAAAAACAAAATGGTGTGTACTTTAAGCTTCTAAACTTGTAAATGTCTAATTATATTCATTTATGGTATTAATTGTGTAGTTGTGTTTGAATGAATCGTACTTTAAGCTTCTAAACTTGTAAGACTTAAAATTAAGTATATTAATTATAGAAGTGCTTTATGCATTATAAGATGGTAAAGATTTGGACAAAAGAGTGTTTTGGGTATACCCAAAAAGTACCCAATGTGTACATAGAATGCATAAAACTTCTTTAAAGAAACTTAATTATTACTTAAAGTATAGAAAATTTGTATTGATAATTGACACACTGGTTATTTTATAAGAGTATGAGTTAAGAAATTTGGACAAAAAGTGTTTGAAGTCAACCCGACTTGTGCTAAAAATACTCTTTTTGAACTGAACCCATTTTGACCCGTTACCCAACCCGTCCATTTTGTTTCTCTAATTCAAAGAAACATTATTTTCTTTCGCTCATTAACTATACTTCCTTGTTATTTATATAAATCTTGCGGGTTCTGCTATATTGTCAAGTCAATATTTCAATGAGCTCGATGGACTGCGACATAAAATCCCGAGCGCCATGGCTTCTGCAGGTGTTACTGGCTTGAGTGCTTTTCCACAAGAGGATATCCTAAGCTGTGATTACATTTCCCTCACTGTGCCAAACACACAAATAATGTAGTTGACACATTTCAGGCATCATCAACAGGCCAAGATCACTTAGTGCTAAAAAGCTACAACAGGTTGGCATGTGTATATACGAGAAAAAAGGGTCAATCAAGGATCCCGATATGGTTCTATAATTCTATGACATAAAGATTTATATAATATGATTTCATGTGCTATTTAAAGGAAGATAAGCTAAGAGGAAGACCGGGCTATGAGCACTTAAATGAGCAACTTCACATCTTGATCGAGGCTGATTTACCAACAAGCGTTGTGGGTTTAAGGTTGAGGCAAGCACAGGAGATAATCGAAGAGCTTGTCAAACCAGTGGTACGTTACTTATAGAAACTGTCTTCACTCTTTACTAGTTGCATTATTTGCCTTTTAAAAAAGTCAAACTTGTAACAAATGTCACTAGTTTGTTGTTGTTTTTTTTTTTTTTAATCTTCTTCTACATCTAAGAAACCATTAATATATATTTATCGTACTAAGTGATGTATTTTGTCACATTTAAAATCATAGCACGAACAATAGTATAAACCTGTGGATCATTTGCTGTACTTTGACTTTTGAAGTCAAATGGACTTCTTTAACTTCAAAACTGATGATGATTCTCTCAAGAAGTTAACACGGATACCTTTCTACCTCTTCTTTCCGCTTAAAATTTTGAAGAAAAAAAAATCATCAAAATTTTCCAGAACATATAGAAATTTCTGGAAAATCTTGAGTCTGAAAAGTAGTCAACATGACCTCAAAAAATCAAATGTTTACCAATAAACTTTTATTGAACCTCTTCACTATAACTTATTTTGTTGAACAAGTTTCTTATCCATGTCCTCATGATTGTTTATTTATTTTCTGGACGAGTCCGAAGATTATATCAAACGACAACAACTTCGAGAGCTAGCCATGCTAAACTCAAATTTCAGAGAAGAGAGTCCCGACCCAAGTGGTAGTGTCTCACCATTTAACACAAGTGGCATGAAACGTCCAAAAACCGTAGGTTGACAAAAACATAAATCCAGGGGTTTTAACCACTATATGCACTTATATTACCTTAAAAAAATAATAATAATAAAAAATGCATTATTTCATTATAAAAAAACTACAAAAGACAAACACTTTCACGTGCATACAATAAACCCCTTCTAGATCCACCCTGATGGGACCAACATCTTTGCATAACTATGCACCTACCCACTATACATACATACCCTCGTATATTTTGAAATATAATTGAAATGTATAGGCTGACTCTTCTGACCATCGATCATCATATTCGATTTTTTGTTTTATGAGGGAAAAAAATGATAGATTGGAAGGATTACAAAATGTAGAGTAAGGAATGATTCATTTTTCTTGTTTCTGGGTGATGCGTTTTTTAACATAAGATTCATTAAATTTATTCATGTGATATTGTTGTACATTGTTCAAACTTCATTAGTTGATGCTTTTGAGGCTAAATATCTATAAATTTAACCAAAAAAATTAACAAATTTTGCACTTTGGGTTTTTTGGTTTAAATTATAAACCAACCCGAACTCCAATTCTGTTTCTGTTCAATTTCGTCTTAGGAAATTTTCACCCCGAAGAACCCAAATTCTGAACCGACTAACACCCTACCGGTCTATACCCGATTGATGTATCAAAGGGCCACAACTAAAAGGATAACACAAAAGTCAGTGTAACTTAAGTTGGTGGTCAGATAACGTTTAAGGAAATAGCTTCAAGAAACAAAAGTATCAGTCCGTTCTACGAGTCAAAGGATAGTGTTTTAGTGGTCAGATACCTAAGCACAAAACAGGGTTCATAGTCCTGCAAAAAAGTAAAATACAATTTAAAACAACAATTGTGTCATGTATTTGCCGGTCGTTAGTATCCAATCTTTTGCACTGGATTTCAACCTGCTATGGATGCTATTAAACTCTGGCATTCGTTACTGTTGGATGTTAATTTACAAGCCTGCTATTAATGATGAAGGTTTTGTTGGGTTGTGGAAGCACCGGGTCATATGCACATGGACATATCAGTAGTTTACTATGAAAATGAAACGCTGGGGACACTTGCGTTGCTCATACCAAGCACTGAGCCTGGTTAGTTCACTTGCTGCTCACACCAATTTATGAGGTGGATTACAGCCTGGACTTCTTTTTTGGGTGAAAGTGGTGAAACCAAGTTGCTAATTTTGGATAAACTGGACATGCCCAGAACGCAACATTGCAACTAAAGAAACAAATAGAGAACTATCCTCATACACAACTAAGCAGTAAACAAACTACCATACAAAGAAAGCAAAATCCGTGTAACTTTGCTAGGATCACCATTATTCACCTAGCTCAAATAAAAGGATATCCCATACCAACAACTACATTTCCCTCATAATGAAATGCATACACAGTTTCTAAAAGTGAAGCCACCATCCTCACTTTGTAGAAAACAATGCAGCATATCATCGGAAGGCCTCATCATAAGTACATGATCACAGAAAGCAAGTTAACACCAAGTAGTGCCTACATTTCCATACTAGTCTGGACTTAAAACAATGAACTTGACATAGGATGCAACTTGCACTTATAAAAATATGTAATCTAAATAATCTTAAGAGTTGCTACTGTTAGGATAAACCCCAGAACCAAAAACATTTTCATATAGACCATAAAAACTAATTTTGTTACGGAAAGATTCCAAGCAACAACAATATCCAATCCAAAATCACATAAATTTCTGTGAGAATCAAATATTAGATAATAACCCGCCACAAAAGCATATTAAGCCTTGCGAGATACCAACTATTGTAGTATCTAAAAGGATTTTCATCATTAATCAAAGAAGCTCTTGAACCTACAATCACTATTTTGTGTGCTATACCACTGGTAAGAAGTTTAATGCAAGTGAAATAAGAGCTTGATTGTAATGCAACCCCCCTGGTGACACTCAATCGAAGTACGCATTGTTAGTCATAGCTCAGTTTCTACTTTCTACGTCATTTACAGGACACAATCAATAGGAAATTGTCAAACTATCCATACCAGTAAAGGCCATATCAGCAGCATCACATAATCCATACCAGTATAAGGGCGATGTCCCCCGACAAACAAAACTCAACCAATTCAGGATTCTATAAATTTAAATCACTAGGACCAGGAAACTATCCTTATAGAGCCACTATTAGCACCGCATAAACTAAAACTCCCATAGAAAGGTACCTAATCTATCAAAGTACACAATCACAAGGGAGAAGAGGATCAAACAAGGTTGAGTTCAACACCAAGATACATAGCCATCTGTCATTAACTAAACCAAACATCCAAACACTCCTTGAGTTTGTGGTAACAGAGCAAAAGCTCATTAATCACAGTAAAATCTCAGAAACAGCAAACTCAGTCACTTAGGTACAGTAACTATCCTTATGGAGCTACTATCATTAACTATAGGATAACCATCTTTCAAGATACATAATCACAAGGGAATGAGATCCAAGCTACATAGCCATCTGATCTACAAAATCCAAACTTTTCATCATTAATTACACAAGCAATAAGATATCTCTAAAGGACATTCCTCGTTCTCAATAAACCATTAAAGGCAAAGAGCAGAAGTAACTTGATAATACTGATTCGAAGAAAAAGTATCATATACTACATCTACAATCGCATAAGATTTCATGACATTAGTTAACAACATTAAATTAGGGATAAAAAACTAAAATAGATGAAAGTGATTTTTCCACACTTAGCAACAAAATAGGCCCCTCCGTCGCAAGGTAACTTGTACTTTGTAATCCAGACCTTAAAAATGTGGCCTTCATCACTTTGATCAACTATCATCAAAATAAATATGTAAATCCGAGTAATCAAGCAAAAGTAGCGATTCCTTGTAAGAGCCCATGAAGAATGACTCTTCCATACCAAAAATCCCAAGATTCTTGATTTGTTGTTAGCAGGGGTCGTAAACATTAAGTGTGGCAGATGATCCTAACTCCTTTCGAGTTTCAAATATAGTTTCACCATTCTTCTTAAACCCCAGTATGTTATCTACTCGTGCATGAATTGTGAATAACTTTCTAAAAGACGAGTCATGCTCCGTCATCCATACACCACAACAAAGTGCTTCCTCAGTGTCGATGCATCCATACACAACAAGAGACCCCTTTAGCTTAGAAACTGAGACATGTGAGAACAATTTCTTTGTTAAGCTATCTGGTAGGTCTACCACTTTAAATTCCTTGGTTATCAAATCAAATGACACAACCATATGCTTATAGTGAGGTACACCATCATNGTATACCCAAAAAAAATGACATGCTAATGGAGCCAAATTGTATGATCTCATCCAAAGTACTTAATTTGTAAGGCTAGCAAACAAATATACCATGTGGGGAGGTCTTGTGTTTCATACGAATCAAAAGAAAGGGGAGAGCAAAAAGATAAATTTGTTATGTGTTGGTGACTTGTGTGTGAGATGCATGTTATAAACAAATAAGATAGTTGGCATTGGAGCCAAGACGAGTTTGCATACACCAACATGTACTTGGTTAGTTGCACATTAGACAAAATTAATACAAGACAAATGTGCAAGAGTTAGGCTATGTGACAAAAATGGAGTAGGAAAAATTCATAAGGAAACAAGGAACACACACATAGGGTGTGTTTTGGGTGGGATCGGCCAAAAGAAAAAAAAAGAAGGAAGAGGGTTTTCAAAATTTGCAATATTGTGTAAATATAGTGTAGTGGTGAGGTAGATTGCAAAGGTGACGGGTCGTTGGACATTTTCAAACATACGCGACTTAGAAATGGAAATGCATGTGCTTTTATGCAAAAATGGCATATTTAATTATATGATCAATAAACTAATTAAGTTTATAAATGTTAAAACATGCTAATTTGACGTGAACCATTGAAAGTTTAGTTTCGGTACGCGTTCGAGCTCGTTTTTCACAGTAAGCGGGATAACCTCTCGTTTTCAAATCAAATGAGTTCCAAAAAGCTCGAAATTGTATAACAGATAATAATAAATGAAATTTATTAATAAATGATTTTGGAAAATTACCGTTTGTCACAAATAGTTTTGAGTTTTATGAACAAGTATTGCCCCGGAAATGCCAGTTGCTACAAGTGAAGCCACCATCCTCACTTTGTAGAAAACAATGCAGCATATCATCGGAAGGCCTCATCATAAGTACAGGATCACAGAAAGCAAGTTAACACCAAGTAGTGCCTACATTTCCATACTAGTCTGGACTTAAAACAATGAACTTGACATAGGATGCAACTTGCACTTATAAAAATATGTAATCTAAATAATCTTAAGAGTTGCTACTGTTAGGATAAACCCCAGAACCAAAAACATTTTCATATAGACCATAAAAACTAATTTTGTTACGGAAAGATTCCAAGCAACAACAATATCCAATCCAAAATCACATAAATTTCTGTGAGAATCAAATATTAGATAATAACCCGCCACAAAAGCATATTAAGCCTTGCGAGATACCAACTATTGTAGTATCTAAAAGGATTTTCATCATTAATCAAAGAAGCTCTTGAACCTACAATCACTATTTTGTGTGCTATACCACTGGTAAGAAGTTTAATGCAAGTGAAATAAGAGCTTGATTGTAATGCAACCCCCCTGGTGACACTCAATCGAAGTACGCATTGTTAGTCATAGCTCAGTTTCTACTTTCTACGTCATTTACAGGACACAATCAATAGGAAATTGTCAAACTATCCATACCAGTAAAGGCCATATCAGCAGCATCACATAATCCATACCAGTATAAGGGCGATGTCCCCCGACAAACAAAACTCAACCAATTCAGGATTCTATAAATTTAAATCACTAGGACCAGGAAACTATCCTTATAGAGCCACTATTAGCACCGCATAAACTAAAACTCCCATAGAAAGGTACCTAATCTATCAAAGTACACAATCACAAGGGAGAAGAGGATCAAACAAGGTTGAGTTCAACACCAAGATACATAGCCATCTGTCATTAACTAAACCAAACATCCAAACACTCCTTAAGTTTGTGGTAACAGAGCAAAAGCTCATTAATCACAGTAAAATCTCAGAAACAACAAACTCAGTCACTTAGGTACAGGAACTATCCTTATGGAGCTACTATCATTAACTATAGGATAACCATCTTTCAAGATACATAATCACAAGGGAATGAGATCCAAGCTACATAGCCATCTGATCCACACAATCCAAACTTTTCATCATTAATTACACAAGCAATAAGATATCTCTAAAGGACATTCCTCGTTCTCAATAAACCATTAAAGGCAAAGAGCAGAAGTAACTTGATAATACTGATTCGAAGAAAAAGTATCATATACTACATCTACAATCGCATAAGATTTCATGACATTAGTTAACAACATTAAATTAGGGATAAAAAACTAAAATAGATGAAAGTGATTTTTCCACACTTAGCAACAAAATAGGCCCCTCCGTCGCAAGGTAACTTGTACTTTGTAATCCAGACCTTAAAAATGTGGCCTTCATCACTTTGATCAACTATCATCAAAATAAATATGTAAATCCGAGTAATCAAGCAAAAGTAGCGATTCCTTGTAAGAGCCCATGAAGAATGACTCTTCCATACCAAAAATCCCAAGATTCTTGATTTGTTGTTAGCAGGGGTCGTAAACATTAAGTGTGGCAGATGATCCTAACTCCTTTCGAGTTTCAAATATAGTTTCACCATTCTTCTTAAACCCCAGTATGTTATCTACTCGTGCATGAATTGTGAATAACTTTCTAAAAGACGAGTCATGCTCCATCATCCATACACCACAACAAAGTGCTTCCTCAGTGTCGATGCATCCATACACAACAAGAGACCCCTTTAGCTTAGAAACTGAGACATGTGAGAACAATTTCTTTGTTAAGCTATCTGGTAGGTCTACCACTTTAAATTCCTTGGTTATCAAATCAAATGACACAACCATATGCTTATAGTGAGGTACACCATCATCATCAGTAAACGTCTTCTCACAAGCACCCCAGTAAATGAACCTATCTATAACCACCTGAGTTGGCGTATTAAGTCTTATTGATTGACGAGGCAAATTACCAGTTGGAATCACATTCCAAACCCCCGAACTCAATGTAAAAACTTCAACATGGTAAGGCATCCCACTAAACTTCAAAACGGTAGGATCTCTAGTGACGGGACAAACCCCGAAAGCAAAAAAATTCTCTGGCGACAGGACAGAAATACCAACTGATTTTTGGATTGAAGGGTTCCATATAACAACCATCCCATTCTTAAACAAACCAGGGAAAGCATACAAACACATCAATCCATGACACGCGCCAACAACGAATGAATAACGATATTGCTTAAGCAAAGGAGACGCAACAAACTCTTTTTGTACCTTAAAAGTTTCGATATCATCATCTACCAAATAAATGTACTCACGCGTGTTGTCCAAACCAGAACCCGATAATAAACTTACAATATGGCTATGTGGCTGCGTGTGGCGGGCGCCGTAGCCTTCGATAAAGTCAGAGCTGTCAATGAAAGACTTCCAAGGTTTCGAAACAGACCTGAATCGTATCAATGACTTGACATCATAAACTTTTTTAAGGATTTCCATTTGGATTTCAAATGGGATGTTGTCTGACATTTTTTATTTTTGGTATGGGTTATGTAAGTAAGAAGAGACTGAAATGAAATTGGGAAATTTGGGGGAAGTTAGGCTGGACACAAGGGTCGCGACCCACTTTTTTTCCTGCCACGTCAGCTTTCTCTCTCCAGCGACCTGCAGGCGATTCAGTGCCCCAGTAAGGGCGACCAAGTTCATTTTTTTTTATTTTTATTTTTTATTTTTTTTTAAACATTTTTAACACAAAATAAAATTTCATTCATAATTAAAACGGTACATATTAATTCAAATAAAATAAAACGACTAAACTAGTTTTCATTATTATGATTCTGCCAAATGTCTTCCACCAAATCTGCTTTGAGGCTAAGATGGGTTGTTCTATTGCATATCTCCCTAGTAATTTCCAATGATTCCCCATGCGTATTTATGGGATCATAAGAACGGTGCTGCTCCGCTGGAAAGAAATCGGGAGATATCGCACGCCCTTCNTGAATTCAATTAATTTTGTTTTACGTTTTTTTTTTTTTTTTTTTTTTTTTTTTTTTTTTTTTTTTTTTTTTTTTTTTTAGCTCAAACACCAAGGACACATAAATGGCCAAAGTTTAGATCAAACTTCAAAAAAAACATGAAAACCAATCGGTCCCAAGCCCAACCGATTTTTTTTTTCACCCCTTAGTCGGTCGCGACCCATATGCTACAACAAGGGCGACCGAAATTTTTCAAAAGACCGAGTCGGTCACAACTCCTATTGCGTCCAGCCTTATTGGGTGTTTGGTCATTTTATTACATCAACTGGGTATGGACCCGGTAAAACCCATATTCATGTGTGTACAATTTAGAGCACTAAACCTCTTTATTTGGCTCTCATCGTGTATCACTTCATTTCAGTGCTCCCATTTTAAAATACCTCCTCACTCACAACATAAAATAAACTTTTTATTTAGGCCCTATCCACCCACAAAACAAACTCTTCAGTTGCACCATCGGATAGATTCTCAAAAGTTTTTTTTGTCTTTTTGTGCTAGAGCAAACGAAGAAGGGGGCTGGTGTAGGGCGAGACGGTGAAGAGGTGCCACGTCAAAGTGGCGAGCTCCCCTCTTCACCATACCTTTTGCTCTTAGTGGGTGTTTTTTGCTTTTTTAGTGATGATAAATTAGCTTAGTAAAGTTCTATTAATAACTGCAAGCTTATAGTAGCTATGTACTGTTGGAGCTGGTAAATGATAGTTATAGCTACAAGTTGTTGCTTTGTGTTTCATAAAGGTAGTTAACTGTATTTATAATGAGCTATCTTACAATTACAAAAGGTTAAAAAAAAATCATAAATTGATGTATTATGATTTGATTGGTGGCTTTTTGCACTAATTTTTCTTTTCTTTTTGATAGATTAACCTAAACAAAACATAACATCTCTATGAATGTTTTTTTTTCTAAACCTTTTTGTAGTTGTAACATAACTCATTTATAATTATGAAATGTAAAATGATATTAAGGACAAGTGCATAATTATAATAAATGAAAACCATTAAAAAAAATCTACTATTTATATTATATACAATTTTTTGTAAATTGAAAATCTTAAAATTAAGTATTGTATAATACTATCTTTTTAAAACTTCAATTCTTCACTTAATATTGCTATAAAAACATGCCAACTTTATATTTCCATTTGAGTGACAAGTTTTAAACATCTCAACTGTTTTTCTAGACAAAATCGCACAAAAAATGTATTACACTTAGGTCAATTTGAATTTTAGATACTTAATTTTATTATTCTTAATTTAAAGTATCAAAGTTATTTGGGTGCAATATAAGGTATTTTCGACTTTTGAAAGCGATTATCAATCATAATTAAATGCTCAATTATGATGAACATTTCACATTAGCTAACCATTTCAGCTGAAAAATAACCGATAATATCTTCGAAAAGTCAAAAAAAAAACATTACATTGTTCAAAAAATAACTTTGATAACTTTGAAAAAGAATAGAGTTTAGGACCGAAAATTCAAATTTATGTTTTTCTCTATGTGCAAATCAAATTGAAAGAAAAAAAAGTAAGGTTTAATATTTTTTGTGCAATTTATTCTCTCATGAATTGGGCCAATCTCTATGATGCAAAATTGCAAATATTTAAAATTAGTTTGAGTCTCACAATTTTTTAAAATATAAATCTTTCAGTCTAAATATTCAAAAATAAAAAAAGGCAATATCGTCACATACAATTTCAAAACCTAGGAATAACAACTTTAAAACATTTTTTTAATATAGTTTCTGAATCAAAACAGGAGACTTATTTATTTATTTCTAACATTAATAGATTTTAAAACATCTTGCATATCTTTACTATTATGATAATTCATAGTTAAGTTGATTGATATAGTTCATAAGTTGCTATAAATGAAAGATGAAAAAAAAAAGTTGATATTATTGTTGAACAAGTTTCAAATAAAAATGAGGTTAGTATTAGAGTGTTTTTGCAAAGAATTCTTCTTGCTCCCATATGAAGAAGGCTGAAGGATTTTTTTTTTTGCTTTTACTCAAGAGAAAACAATTTCCTATGTGTCTTAGCTTTGCGATGACTATCAATAAACTTTAAGGCCAGACAATTTTAAATGTGGGTGTCTATTAATCGGCCTCTTGTTTTTCGCATCATCAACTTTATGTTGCTTTGTTTACAGGGTTATCACGTAAAAATATCTGTGCATAGTAATGAGATAACCTCTAGACCATATGTGCACAATGACACATCTTTAAAATTCAACACTATCATTACATTATAAGTACGTTAAGTAAAATAATGACTATAACAAGACATGTCATTAATAAAGGGACTTAACTTATCATATACCTATTTATTTTGACTAAACTCCTCTATAAAGTAAGTGTGTTTGGTAGAGAGAATTTTCAAAAAAATGAAATGAAGCAGAGAATATAAATTCAGAGAATAGAAATCAGTATAAAATTTTGTTCAATTTTAATGTTTGGTAACAACAGATACTTGACCCGAGAAATGGGAAAAAAATATTTTTTAAATAACGATTCCAAAAAAGTTTATTTTTTATTAAAAAAAATTATAATGTTTGTTGATTTTTTTTTAAAAAACTATTATTTTTATTTTTATTTTTATAAAAATAACAATTCTAATTTTGGCTTATTTTAATTATATATATATATATATATATATATATATATATATATATATATATATATATATATATATATATATATATATATATATATATATATATATATATATTATTTTTTTAAAAAATAACAATTCTAATGTTGGTTGATTTTTAAAAAATTACATTTTATTTTTTTAAAAATAACAATAATAATGTTGGTTGTTTTAAATATATATATAATACGTTCCATTATTGTTGTCTAACAAGTAATTAATGAACAGTGAAAACCACAAATGCAAACATTGATGCAAAGTGAAAAAATAGACTTGGGGTAGAGCCAAAGGATATGGTGAAGACACAGGGATAAAATAAACAACAATTTGTATACTTTGGAAACTTACCACTTCTGTATAACAATTAGTCAATTACACATCAATAGAACAAGAAAGAAAAAACAGTAAATTTCATAAAACATGCAAATCTATATAGTTAACGCATGGTGTGAATGATGTTTAAAAATCGATTGAAGAGAAAAGAAGAAAGAAAGAGAAGTTGGCACCTCTTTTAACGCATCTGGTTGGGCGACACACTGAACTGGGTGCCAAGAGTGTGGTAGTTCCAAAGGTGCTACAGGATCAAAAGCAGCGCTTTCTCCTGGAACTTTAATCCGCATTAAAACTTGCCAGCTGAAGCGCATAATATGTAAATTTAGAATAATTACTTTCTGAAAATATCAAATATAAAGTATGCACATAGACATCTACATAGATTTGGCAGAAAGTTGCTGCGTTCCTGCTTGTTATTAACCCTTTTGTATACATCACACAAAGTTCATGTCATGTGTTCTACTTATCTTTGCTTATTTATCAAGACAGACCTTTAGTCTCTACATCTATCTTTGAACTGTACCAATATAATACTAGGCCAAAAAAATGTGGAAGTTCGTTTAAATGTAAAGCTAAAAAAAGAAGATCACGGATGCAATGTTTTCAGCAGATTACAGCATAAACTATAGAAATATAAGTTTTCTAAATTGGTAAGATTTCTGGATGGCGAAACTTTTCATATTCAGTATGATAAACCACAAGAAAGTCCGAGTATAAAATCTATCAATCAGCTACAGAATCAGGAGTAATCACGATACCGAATTATTAGTAAAATGTGAAAAAGGACTTAGGTTTTTCTTCCCCTATAAGTCAGTAAGCTAAATGCTATGCTTTTATTTCATACCAAACTTCCACAACAAATACCACAATTTTGGGACACCATCTTACCCAACCAAAACCAACTGGAACATTGTTTC
>LBNU01004041.1:241356-292636 GCA_014162995.1 Artemisia annua | reverse complement strand
TTTTTAATTTTTATTTTTTTTTTTTTTTTTTTTTTTTTTTTTTTTTTTTTTTTCTTTTTTCCTTTTTTGGGAAGTTAAGGGCATGGTTCTAAATAACGCGCTATAGCGGCGCCATAGCGTCGCTATAGCGTGAGGCGTGGCATCCACGTTATGAAACATGCCAAAGCGTCTTATTAAGGCGTGGCGTGAATAAAGCGTCATATAGCGTGATATAGCGCGTAGCGTGGCGTCTTTTTTTGAGGATTTTAGGATTTTTTTTTTTATTTTATTTTATTTTTTTTTTTTTAAGATTTATTGGACTGAGCTTATTTACAAGTATTTATTTGGGCTTAGTAGCTCCATAACTCAATTTTAAGCCTAGTAGCTAACTAATATTGACAACTCTATAAATATGTTTTGCCGCTTTGAATCACGCCTTAAAAACGCTATAACGCAACGCCTCACGCTAAAGCTTGAGGCTTGGCTATGCCGCTACGCCACGCTTCACGCTATTTATAACCTTGGTTAAGGGTGATAAATGTGGCAGTTGGGGTGGAGGAACATGGCTTATGCTTTTGTTTAATAAGCGGATGCTTATAAGCCGATGCTTTAGTGTTTGGTTTAGCTCATGTTTTTATTGATGGTGCGTTTTTATTTCGTATCATTTTTAGCATTTCCATTATATATAGTAGTTCAGAAAGAAAAATGGATATAGAATGTTACATAATGTCAACACTTATATGAGATTATTAAGAATGTTACATAATTTTTATGTATTAGAATGTTACATAATGTTACAAACTTTTCAATATACATTAATTAAACTTATAAATTACCATAAATAAATCTGATTTTCAATTTAACAACCCTTAAAATCTCCTTTTATAGTTACATTAAACCTTGTCGTGAGTTACACAAACCCAACACTTAAACATGCTTATTGAAGTTCCAAAAACCTTAATTATCGGAACTACTTGAACCTAAGTACACAAAACATACCACGACTCAGTCAGAAACTAAATTTTACATCACTACCATTGAAGTCGCAAGCAAGTTCTATTTCAGATGTATTTGGCATTATCAGAAGCCGGTTGTTGTTGTCAAAGAACACCTTCCAAATATGATCACTTCTAAGGTTGCACCATATTATATTTCTTATTTCCATATTATGATTCCCATTTCATTTACATGAGACAAGGTGTAACACCCTAGGCAAATCCCACATCGACAGAGGCCTGGAGAGATGCTGGGTATATAAGAATAACATTCGCCTTATCAGACACAACGCGTTTTGTGGTCTACTGCGAGTAGGGTTCTCAGGAACTACGCAGTTAAGCGTGCTCGTGTGAGAGTAGCACTGGCTTGGGTGACCTGCCGGGAATTCTCACACGAGGGCCACAAAAACAAAGCCGTGAACCATCAGGGCCATGAGCCATCATGGCCGTGAGCCGTCAGGGCAAAGCGGACAATATTGTGTATCAGTAGGCGGGATGTTACAAGTGGTATCAGAGCCACTCCAGAGCTGTTCAGGATGGTGGGGTAAACCTCATCGAGGACGATGAGTCCCTAAGGGGGGGTGATTGTAACACCCTAGGCAAATCCCACATCGACAGAGGCCTGGAGAGATGCTGGGTATATAAGAATAACATTCGCCTTATCAGACACAACGCGTTTTGTGGTCTACTGCGAGTAGGGTTCTCAGGAACTACGCAGTTAAGCGTGCTCGTGTGAGAGTAGCACTGGCCTGGGTGACCTGCCGGGAAGTCTCACACGAAGGCCACAAAAGCAAAGCCGTGAGCCATCAGGGCCATGAGCCATCAGGGCCGTGAGCCGTCAGGGCAAAGCGGACAATATTGTGTATCAGTAGGCGGGATGTTACAGCGTCTCATTATAGTAATTGAATAAAGTTTTAAGGGTATTTTGGTACATTCATTTTTCACCATTAATAAAAAGATAATCTATTAATTCTTTTAGCCCCATGACTTTTTTGCAATTAAGTACGATAATTCAGGAATATGATACATGGATGATCAATACATGGGTCATACACTCTTACATACAACCACTTTTATCATATTAAAAATGATACATTGATACATGAAATAACATAAACAGATATATTTATTAAAAATGAACCCACCTTTATTAAAATTGGATCCAACTCATTACAAATGTCCTATGATTTGATATTCTAAAAAAATAAAAAAAATCTTACAAATACATAGATACATCCGTTTAGAAACTGATACAACCCAACTAATACAAAGATACATGGTAATACATCATCTCAAAAATAATTGATGCATCGTGGCACATCAAAAAAACTAATGCATTGGTACATCATCTCGAAAATTCATTTATATTATACTGTTGGTGATAAACAAAACTAAAAACTAATTAAATACATCGATGTACAACCCCACAAACATATGGTACACAACACCAAATTCATTTATATTATACTTTTGGTGATAAACTTGATTTTTTATGTCACGCATTTTTTTAACTTCGTACTATATAGATTTTTTTTATGTATTTTTTTATGTCACACGCAACCTGTAATGTCATATTGAAAATAATTTCAAGATAGTGAAAAAGCTGCCACACTTGTATCCATTGATACATCACTATCACTAATTAAGGTTACACATGTGACAACAAATATTGAACATTTGAACTAATATATCTAGAACTGATTGATACGTACAGATCTGGAACTAACTCATACAAAAAAAAATTATTAAAACAAATGATACATTGCAGATCTAGAACTAACTGTTCATGAACGTCATCAACCGAAGTCACTCGCCGGAAACGCTCGCCGGAATCGTCTTAAGTCGAACGCCGGAATCGTCTGAACTCCGACGTATATGGATGTAATATAAACATGAAACACAGTTGAATTTTTGGGAAGATTTGATTAGTTGGTAGTGATGGTGGAGGTTATAGAGTTTTTGGATGAGAGAGAAGGGTTTGTGATATTTTAGGTTGAAGAATGAGAATGTGACAGATGAAAGAGAAATAATAGGTGATTTAGGGTAAANTTTTCATTTTTATATGGTTGGTGTGTGCATGTTGCTGATCGTGTGGCGTATTTGGATGCTATTATTCAAGAGCTGGAACTTTGTAGCAATGATGTCTTTATGGCGCAGCTTGTTGCGGAGTTGAGAAATGATGATGGCTTGGTGTTTGTTGACTCTGTTACGTATTTTAAGATTATCCGTGATTTTGAGGTTCAAAAGTTGGCAAACATGCATTTGTTTCTGCAGGCGTCGAATGCGCATCTTCAACGCCGTATGCAGTTTCTCGCTAGGTTTAATGTCATGTAATAGTCGTTGTGTTATTAGGTAGTTTGTGTAGCCACTTTTAGAGGAGTAGTTATGTATGTTTTTGTTCTTGTTAAGTAGTGTTCAAAGGCTGAATTTGGTGTTACTGGTAGGGTGTCTCGCTTTGTTAGTTTAGTTATTGGTTTATGACTGTTTAATGTAGCTTTCATTTTGCTTCAATGTATGTATATTTATGTTATTGGTTTGTGGTGTGTTTCTGGTTATTTTTTGAGAAGTTAGTGTGTTTGTATGTATGTGTGGTAAAGATAGCCAAAATAATGCGATCACGGGTTGTTTTACTAAAGCGTTTTTTATGCGAGTAATTATGGCTTTATTTATCTGGTTATTGAAACGTTACATATTTTTAGCATAATTCGAGAAAATTGTATATTGTGTATCGCCGTGTTGTTTGTTTGAAAAATAAAGCCGAATCGCATAGTTATGGTTTTATGCGTATGCTATTTTAATTGTTGGTGCAGTGGTTGACCCGGATTTCGACTTTAGGGGGTGTTGCTCTTTATCGGCCGCCAAAAAAGTTTTGTCTTTAGTGTAAAAAAAGTATTTTTCGGACTATTTTTTTAAAGTGTGGTCCTTAAAAAAATAAAAGGGCCTCCCGCTTTGAAGTCAAGAATGTAAAAATATTAGTTGTTAGTGTTAAAAAATACAACGAAATTATGATCTTTCTATTAAAATGCATTATGAATTTTCGTCGAATTTTTTGTTTTCGTTTTTCGTGTTGAAAAATTTTTGGTCCGCCACTGGTCTATAAATTTTTGTTTACTTTATTTTTAAAACTCTAATACGTTTTCTTAAACTTTTTTATAAAAGTTACATTCATAACCTCCTTGTATGGATGTTGCTTTTTTTTTTTGCAACTACTTTCAGTTGCTTTTGTCTTTAGTTATCATGCCCTGCATATTCATCTTTCTTAGATCATGAAAACAAAAGGGCAAATACTGTAATATTTTTGGTGCCGGCTAATGTGTTTCATATTTTAGGTTTTCTTGATTAGTTTATTGAGATAGTGGATTACGGGTGTGGCTCATCCAAATTAATTGGCTTTAATTGCCTGATTTCGGCTGTGCTTTATCTTTTGTCAAAAGGCAATTTGTGCTGTCTGTCGGTTTTTGTATCGAGAGATCTGCGCATTTCAGAAGTGTTGGTAAGATAACCAACGCGCCTGAATAACGGCTTGTCATCATCGGAGCAGCTAGCTGGCGTCGTCTATGCTAATTGAGGTATTAACATGCTTATCTACTAATTAATGAGTTTTGTTTGCTAGTTGTTTTTGCTGGCTATAAAAGGGGCTTCTTGTGCTCCATTAGTTGCATCATAGTCTTTTAGTAGTTTTATAACAATGGAAAATAACGTTGCCAATGGTGATGCTCACGTTAGTCATAGGTTGGCTGGTGTCACTAATTCCCAAATAACAATAGAGAATCACGTTGCTAATGGTGATGGTTCTATTACTGATAGGTTGGCTCGTGTTGCTAATTCGCAAGATAGAGGTAGACAGTTTTACCTCTTTTTTGAGCGCTATAGGTTCATCCTTCTGAATGGGCAGCGTGATGATAGGCGTCACATGGGTTGTGAGAGAGTGTTGTTGCAACAGCTGCAAGCTTTTCGTAGGGAGCTTCAGGGGTTGCCAGAGTCTGTTCTGATGAGTCGCACTTCAGCACTGGTGGATGTTGTCATTGCTATTGTTGAGCAACGAATTCACTCATATGGTCGTCTTGCTGCTGATACCGGTCGTATTGCCCGACTGGTGATGGATTATTTGGGAGATGTTATGCATGTCTAGTGGCATATCTATGTGTTTTGTAATGGGTCAATGATATGGTGATGTAAATAGTCATAGTTTCTTAAGTGTCAGGGTCTGTTAGTAAATGTTATGTAGATTATCTATAGGTATAGTGTGTCTAGATGGACGTCGGCTTTTAGTGGGTGCTTGTCTTTGGTTTTTGTCCGATTGAAGCCGCCTGATGCTTGCAATCGATGATGTATGATTTACTTGTTTTTTTGGAAGTTGTTGTGCCGATGTCTATCGTTGTAGGGCTTGTAATCAAGTTATGCTTTTAAGTCGCAGGTTGTAATGCCTGTCTTGTAAGGCAGGATGGTATTGTAAATTAATATATATATAAAATCCTTTTGTCAAGTATATGCTGTTTATGGCTTTTTTTAGTTAGTTGGTTTAGTTTTAATTATTGTTGGTTTTGATTGAATAGCGGTTTCAATGGATTATGTATACTGCATGTTTCCTCTCAAATGTGATGAGATTCATTTCTTGCGGTTTTGTTGAATGAATAGTGCTTTAAGTGATGTTGCAATTGTTAGAAGCTGTTGTCTCAGGTTCTGTTGAGACTTCTGCTGTATTGTGGGTGTTTGATTGTCATTACATGCTGTCGCTTAAGTTTCCGTCAGATCACACCACCAGTGTTATAGAGAGGTGTTATTTGTTTATGTATACATCACTGCAATTGTGATCAAGTTATGTAGTTAGCAATAAAATTCAGGATTGCTTGTGCTTAGGAGAAGTGGGTATAAGTTTGTATAATGGTCATGACATAGTATGCTGTGAAAATGTGTTTGTGAATGAGGTGTCTTGTTTACCAATGCTGTGGATACTGTTTAAGTATTTCAGGTTACATTTTATTCAATTCTAGCTAAACCAATGTAATAGGCTTAGTTCTGACATGTGTTGTGTTTTATTTATTCAGTGGTTTTTTTGCCGCGAATCTGTGGGCAGATTATTTTATAACACGCGAATGGTGCATCTGTTTTTCAAAATCTTTGTTCGTGTTGAATGACTAAGAGATAACATTAGTGGTTAAGGTGAAAGTAGTTAGAACATATTGTTAATTCTGCTATGCAGTGGTTGGTTGATTATCATTAGATGTTGTTATTTACTTTTGCGGCAGATCATGCTACCAATATTGTGGGCAAGCATTATTCGGTTACGTATAGATCAATGTAATTGTGAGCAACTTATGCCATATTTTACTCATCTGTAGTTTGGTGAATGTGGTAGTTTTAGTTCGGGCGTGTACTTTATCTTATTTTTTGAGTGCTTTTTTTGCCGCATATTTGTGTTCAAATTATGTAAAGAAATACGAAAGCCATATCTGTTTTTTAAGATTTTTGTCAGTGATGAGCCACTATAAGATAATATTACTAATTAAACTAAATGCAGTTCGGGCATATGTTTTAGAGTATTGGTTTTGTTTTTACTCTCTGACTATAATGCCTTTAAGTGTATGAGAGCACCATGTACTCTGTTTTGTTTTCTGTTTGTTTTTCTATTGTTAATTTAGTTTTTTAAATAATTGTATGCTGTTTTCCTCATAATCATTGAAGTGCATATCTTTTCAAGATCAACACCTGATGCATTTTTATGTGTTGCCTAGTTGTCAGAATGTGATCATGTATGTTGTTGGAAAACAAATAGTGTTTGACAATCTGTTGTTGCGTTAGGAATTAAAGCAGTTCATAACTTTATACAATGAAAATTTTACTGCATGGCTGTGCCACAGGAGTCATGTCATTAGAGTAGCATGTAGGATGATTTACTAATAGGAAGTCGATTACTAACGCACGAAATTTAAATACATATTAATATTACTGGTGTTAGCTACTCTCTTTTCTGCTTTTTTGCTTCGGCATCACTTTCCTTGTCGGCGGTCTTTGTAAGGAGTTGTTTCCTGCTGGTTGATATAGTCGAGTAGTCCTCGTTGCTAGGGCTGGGTTGTGGTACTTCTTGTGTTGGTGCTGCTGTTGCAGATTGAGGGCCGGTTTGCAAAAGCGTTTGTTCAATTGTTGGGCTGCCTGGTAGGTTGCTTTCCTTGTTAGCAGTTATTGGGAATAGCTCTTTTCTGATGGCAAATTTGGTTGAAGAGCGCGCTTCACTGGCTATGCCGGCTGGTGTATCTTGTGTTGCTGTTGGTGTTGCAGGTGGAGGGCTGGTTTGCGAGAGCGTATGGGTGGTTGGCGGGGTATTTGGTAGGGATGATGGTCCTTCAGTAGATGCTGGTAAGATAGTTGGCGGGTTATCCATCACTTTCTGCAGCACCAATGTAGGTGGTCCTTTACCTGCAGGTTTGGCAAACCGAAATTGGAAAACGTGCTTCGTGTTTTGTAGGGCCAATAATTGTGGTGGAATAACAGCCGGATCTTTGTTGTCGACTTCTTCAAGTAGAGTATTCACGTCCTTAATGAGGCCTTCTGTTTGAGGGCTGAAACAGGTCATAGTTGCATTTCCCGTACCGTCTGTTATAATTACCCTAAAAGAGTAGCTGTGGCATAAGACATAAGAGGTTAAGGTTTGTTTGTGCCGCGTAAAAGAATAAGTGTATGTAAGCAACCGCTTTTTGAGTTAACTATGTTATTATACCTATTTTGTGGCTTCGATTGAGTCCCGTAAGGATGGCAGTGACCATGTATGTATCCGTAATCTAATTTGCCACCGCATTCGTCACATTTTTGGTAGTACCAATCATACGTAGTGTCTACTCGAAGTATCATAGCATCTTGGGTAAATAGAACGCGCTGGAAAAAAATTTTAGTTAGTAGCTAATTTATTGAATAATTATAGAAACATGAAAAGCTGTTTTACGAACCTGCTGCGTGTTTGGGTCTATTTGTAAGAGCGTGCCCAGTGGTACGCGATTTCTATTTTTCTCCTTTTCCCAGTCAGTTAGCCGCTCTGTTTGCACTTCCAATTGAGGGAAACCTGTATTGTTTTCATTGTACCTGTATTTGTATGGATATGCTTGTTACTGCAAATATTGTGTTAAGATAATGGAAGAAATATTAATTGGGCTTTTTTTTACGCAGCCAGGAGTTCGGAAGTTTCTTCGATAGGTGGGTTGAAGTAATATGAAGTTGCTGAAGTGGCCGATAATTGTATTTGACCTGCGTGGCATGTAAAGAGGGGTAGTAAAAGGCAACCATATGTAATAGTTAAATAATACATAAAACATACGTGCTTACATACCGCCGTATCTTTTCAGGTAGCAAGAGCTAACAGCTAGTATTACAGGCTGACGCATCTGGGTGTATTCTTCTTCTTTAAAACTATCTGCTTGTTCATTCCATAATGTGAAGAGGACAACGTTGTTGCTGCACAGTTTTAGTATTTATTAGCTATGCATATGCGGTAAGTTTTTAAGTATAAGCAAACGAAGAACATTTATTTGAAGCTTTTTAAAGTATACTCACTTAAGATTGCGGATTGCGATGTTTCTAAGCTTGATTTTGCTACTGGTCGCACTTCCGTACTCCTTAACTTTTTCCACGTTATGCACATATCCAATATAGTCTGCAAATGTATGTTAAGTATCCTTTAGTTTTGAATTAATGCATATAAATGGTTAGTTATTGGGTTAGTAATACCTGTAAGTATCGGGTTTTTTTTTTCCAGCCTCCCACCAAGCTCATTATAAGCAGCAAAATTGAAATAGTGATACGGGAAGTCATTGTCTGTCAAGGGGTCTGTGCGTGTATGTTTTCCAAAGCAAAGAGTGAAATCGTTATCCAATGTTTTTCCCCAATTGTCTGTCTTTTCAAAACCGAAACCTTGGATCCTGTAAACACAATTTAGCTGGAGGTCGTGGTCAAAACGGTCTTTTTCTTTCAAGTCTGCATTGGCTTGTATGGCAGAGCCCTGCAGGCAAACACATCATGTATTATTAATCTGTAGGCCATTGTTTTTCTAGTATCATACGAAAGAATTGCAGCAAAGCATAAATCATTTTTTACCTTCTTATCTAGCAGCATGCATGAAAAACCTGTAGCTATAAGACTCGGTACCTTCATAGCTATCCATTTACGATAAACCCTAGCTTCAATAAACTTTGTATTGTCCGTTGGATTCAGGCCTGTGAAGTAAGCAAAAGCTCTCTGCGAGATAGGAGGTTCAGCGATGGCTTTGGAGGTTGTATCAACATCACCGGTTAGTTCCATTTATCTGCAAGTATTAACATTAGTATAAACACATCTGAAAAAAAGGAAACATAGTGCACGGCATGTTTAGGCAGCAAATTAAAAGAAGCATTCTTTTGTAGTAGCTACCTGCGAGTATATGCCGTAACTATAATCATAGATTGCATACGTACTGTTAGGTATAAAAAAATAAAATCCGAGCATAAGCCGCATAGTGAAACACGTATCATTTAAGGCAAATATTCGTATGATAAATTACGTCACCAAATATGCAACATATATAATGCTCATAAGTATAATAGCATTGTTCAAATAACCAAGATAAAACAGCATCAAATGCAAAGGAAATATCGAATCTAATATGACCATCATGTTATTGAAAAAAGTCAATAAAAAAGCAACAGTAATTCATGAAAATAAGCCTACAGCGGGAAAACTTATACTGCATTTATACAGGGCATGGTAGAATGCTAAGGATACTATGGTTAGCGGAGTAGATAAAGTAAGAGAATTGTTATCTAATATTATGCTCTAGTGCATAAGACAGCATCAAATACAAAGGAAATATCGAATCTAATATGACCATGATGTTATTGAAAATAGTCAATAAAAAAACAACAGTAATACGTGAAAATAAGCCTATAGTGGTAAAACTTATACTGCATTTATATAGGGCATTGTAAAATGCTAAGGATACTAAGGTTAGCGGAGCAAATAAAGTAAGGGAATTGTTATCTAATGTTATGGCCTGGTGTACCATAATTTTATGCAGGAAATCTTTATAGACAATATTTTTTGTGGTATTGTTTTCGCGGCCTGAATCCCCACTAATAAGCATTTTTAACCCCGCCGGAGAGGTTGCTCTAGATAACGCCACATATAGCTGCCCATGACCGAATATCGTTTGGGGTAGATACACTCCTATTTTATTCAAGGATTGTCCTTGACTTTTATTGATGGTCATAGCGTAACACAGCTTGACCGGAAACTGCTTTCGTTTGAAGGTGAATGGAATATTGTCGTCATTATGTGTAAGTGAGATTCTAGGTAGATAGACCTTCTGACCATTCCTAGTTCCTGTGATTATCTTTGCCTCAATAATACGCTGTAGAAGTTGACTCACAATAAGGCGCGTCCCATTACACAAACCTCCAATTAGGTTAAGATTTCTAAGCAGCATAATGGGTGTTCCGATCTTTAGTACCAACATGTGTTGAGGCATACATGGAAATTCCATTGTGTTCAAGTATTCCAGTGGGTACAACAACTCTGTTGCCCCACCATCATTCATTTTTGGTGTTGCCTGGTCAAAGCTTGTGTAAGATCGGCTTTCAGTATGGACACTGTCCAGTATCTTCTTATTTATGACATCGACTGTTTCGTTCTTAGGACACACAATGGCTTTTTCCTGCAGTGACTCGGCAGTTGGTGCCTCGAGCGTCTGGCTATCATATATGAAATTTATTAATTCCTCCAGACCATTTTCTGTATTTCTTATACAGTATTCATCCGGTATTTTAACCCAAGCTGCATTATCCGGATCCGTTTCATCCGGGTAACCTGCTACACCATTGCCTATGTCGAGCAACCAATCTGAGAAAGTCGTTGTGTTCGCATCGACACCGGCTGTTGCTGATGAATGATGCAACCGCATATTCTGATGCAGAAAGATAACCTCGAAGCGACGCCAAATGTATGACTCTGCAACTGAGGCGGCAATTATTTCGCTTTTAGATGCATATTTTTTCACTGGCAGCGTCTGCCGAAAGTCACCTCCCAAAATAACTGATTTCCCACCAAATAAATAGTTAGGTGTATCAAGCAGATCCCTAAGTGTACGGTCTAAAGCCTCAAAACACCGACGATCATTCATCGGGGCCTCATCCCATATAATCAACTCTGTTTTAGTAAGTAACTCGGCAAGCTGAGTATTTTTTTTTAATATTACACACTGAATTGTCTGTTAAATTTAACGACAATTTGAACCTTGAATGAGCCGTTCGCCCGGATGGTAATAGCAATGATGCAATTCCAGAGGAAGCAACAGCTAACACTATTTTACCCTCACTCCTAAGAGCGCATAGGATTGCTTTCCAAACAAACGTCTTACCTGTCCCGCCGTGGCCATAAACGAACAGCAATTCTTGAATGCCATTTCTAACAGCATTCATAACTCTATCAAATACCAATCATTGCTGTTGATTAAGCTGTGGCACAATGCAATCCCTCTCTTCGGCTAACCTCTCACGATTGTAACTAAGTTCTTCCATCACTAATCTGTTTGTCAGTATTCGCAGCAAGTTCTGCGGGGGTCTTGGCAGCGAAAAGTTGTCGAGAGATTTTCCGTAGAATGCTAGTAATGCTTGTAGCTCATACAGAATGCCGCCTTTCATCAGATCTTCATTTACGTGTAGGTTAGGTATATTCAGTAACTCTGATAGTCTCGCTGGAATATCATCCTGCATATGCTGCCAATGTGACTCCCATAAATTAGCGGGTTCTGTGACATCGCAGAAGATCAGAATCTGCACGAACAGGTCTCTTAATTGAGCAGCAGTTGCTGTTGCAGCAGCTTCTTGTAACGCTAGCGACCATTCTTCATCATCTCCTAACAAACCCATTTCCTCGCACGCGCCACGATAAGTGCGATAGAGTGTGCCATCTACGCTGCGGATATGAGGGAACGAAGTGCACCCTTTCTGATGGCACAGTAACATTCTTAGAAAAAAGAGGTCACCACTGGCTGGATGAACATATGTAAGCCTTCCTATAGATGGTTTGTTCGTATTCTGCCGGGGCGACCAACTCCTGGTTTTCAATGACCACACAAATTCGGCAGGGAATTGCAAATAAGTTAAGTGTCTGCCGCAATGGTATAGTCTGTTGAATTCTAGCCATTCCGTCAAAGTCGTCTTCTTGCTCCTGGTGCTATTAGCAATGCTTGTCAAAGCCTGCGAAGCTCTAAAAGTTATCTGCTGCATATTCTCTGCATGAACAGTTAAGATTTGTACCGCTGGTTCCCGACTGTGAATATCAAATCCAAGTATTCGCCAGCAAGCCTCATGTGGACCGATATATCTAGCGTCCATGAAGTTTCTTATTTCATCTATGTAAGCCGCATTCTCATTAGATGTAGATGCATTAGATGTAGATGCACCGCCACCAAATGAGGTTGCATTCTGTCTTCGTTGGCCAATCGGCCTGACAATCCTGGCAACAATCCTGTCTGTCCCTTTAGATATATATTTGAAAAGGTATTTTATAAGCATCGTCCACCCGCAATATTCAACATTAATGTGTGCGTAAAATACCATACACAATGCGCGATTGTATGGCACCACATACCCATTATCTAGCCTAACCCCCCGGCGATATGTGGCGGCTCCTGTGTCGCGTCTACGATAGTGCACGTACCCCTTATTATCAGTATAAGTATGCTGGCAGTATTCTTTTGGAAACTGTTTTTTGCAAGTGTCACGTCCAACAGTGCATGGAGCATCAGGGTATGCACGGCCGCACGGCCCGTGCATCATCAACTCAGAAATAACTCTGAAGCCTTCAGGGTCTTGGACATGATTAGGGAGCTCGGCACTTATATATGCATCCACCTCATTCTCATAAGTATTAAGCAATCGACGCTCTGTCCATAATAGTATATGACAATGTGGTAATCCTCGTTTCTGAAACTCAACTGTGTAGAGCACTGTCAAATGTAAGTTAAAAGAAGAAAAATGTGTCAGCCGACCTTTACTACTTCGAGAACTGTATTAAAAAATTATAAAAGGTAGCAAAAACAACAGAAAAGTTAAAAAAAAATACCCGCCACTACTCTGCCAAAAATCTGTTCGTCTCTCATAAATTTTATAAGTGCATGAATTTTGCGTTCGAACACCCTATTCACGACATCCGGCCTGTCAGCAGTAGTGAGCATCGGAAATGCGTTCATGTAGTCTTGGATTTCTGGCCATTTGACATTGCAAGTAAATGTTACAAAAAATGTTGGATTTCCATGCACCCGGCAGATAGCCAATGCATCCAGATAATGACTATACATATAACGGGGGGCCCCGGTAAATGATGCTGGTAAGATAACACGGGAACCAACATCGCGACCATCTCGATCCCCTCTAGTGATGGCATCGTAAATCCCAGACAAATACTCACTCCGTATATCATTTTGCTTTCGCCTAATAAAGTCTGTTCTGTCTTGCTCAATAACACAGTATGCATTAACGACATACTGCTGAAAAAGCCTGCCTGCACGGGTTATTAAGTTGTAGCTGCCCATTCTATCGCATAACTGATATGCATAATACATCTTCATAGTCATCTTCTTTTCGTCTTGCGTGTCTGAGCCATCCAAATTCCTGAGCGTAAGATTTAAATGATAGCCTTCCTCACCATAAATAAATAGGAGCGGAAATTGCAACGCCATATACGTTGGGTGCAGCTTGTTCACACTCTCAGGTTCCATAGAATGACGTTCTATAACGATGTCATAGTCTGTCATACTCTCCGGACCACCTTCATACACAATTGCTCCTATAGTGTCTGCAGTAGGCAACTCATATTGGCTAGACCCGGCAACACCAAATAACCTTATCTGAAAATTAGGTATGTCAGCGTCTCGTAATTTGTCTCTTGCAGTCCTAAACAAATGAACCAAAGCGTTATTGTCATCCAAAAAGTGTATCAGCCCCTGAATGACCTCTTCTCTCAGAACACGCCTTTCGTGTGGATCAAAATGCGATAACCGATTCTGAACTTCATGTTCAGTATCATAAACATACATTTGAAGGAATCTTGGGGTGTCGTCACCATTAGGAGAAAAGCCACCAATCCAATGGTAGATCTGGCCTGAAACCCTAAACACATACGGCCCTCTACCAGTATTAATAGGGTTGTCAACGGTCGCACCAAACGAAGTCATTGCAAACATTTGATTGTAGGCCCTTATATTATCCATAAAATGCCTGTCCAAAAACAAATCAGTGATGTACTGCGGGTACTGTCTGTATGTACGTAGGAATGCGCGTCCGCCTGCACAGCATCTTTGATACTGCGGAGCCACATACGCTGGCAATCTGCTTCGCTTTTCTTCTAGCCAGAAGACTGCCTGACAATGCTGGCAAACCTGGTCGCATCGACCGAAAGATTTGTAATCTGAAGGTGCACCTGTTGAGATGCAGAAAGTGAATGCATTAAAAATGAGGAATAATATGACAATAGATACATCCAAAAGATAAGTGCGATAAACAAATGGTAAGTAACGACCTTGTCGCTGTGGAGGGGCAATGGGCCCTTGCACAGGTGACACGGCTCTGTCCACGCCACGGGCAGGCCCTATAAAAAGTAGGTTAAATATCGTGACTGATATGCTCAAACAATAACTATTACAATGCATAACTATTACGCTAAGTAATACCGATTAATAATGATAGCAGTAATAACCCGTGGGTGCATGTTGCAAGCGGCGTATCTAACTAACGGGTTCCATAAACAAAGAGTATCACTAAATTTGGCATCTGGTAACTGATAACATAACAAAACAAAAAGGCCGGCCTTTAAGTGGGCTTTCATATTCAGCCACACACTTGGTCCACCCTTTTCATTCTGCGCATTCAATGTCGGCACTTGTTAAGTTTTTTCAATCATGCAAAGTTATTACGAAATGCCACATGTAAGTAACAGATAGAAGAAGGCGACGACAGACTACACCAGCTAATAAATAGCAAGGTAGATAGATGATACACACCTGCGCTAGCATGCCGCCGATTAACCTGCCTACGTGCTGCACCTGTAACAGATACATAATCATTAGCACATCATATTATTTACGCACTACATATGTAGAAGGAACTGATGTAACCAAAACACGGACACAAATAATAAACTAATGCGTAGCTTGTCCGACCGAAAATAACCATATAGAACATGGTAGCCATGTAGGTGGGTAGATAAAACATACCAGTATGCGTATGTTGCGGGCCAACCGAGGTGCGGCCTGTGCAAAAAAAGAATGATCAGATTGACTAACTCAATAGCTACGAATAATGTATATGCATCAAAATATTGTCTAATAAACCAAAAGAAATATGCTTATTACGTGGACGCCGAGTTCTCCCGCCAGACGGTGGAATCTCCCTCGGGTGCGTGTTAGTGCGGGGAAAACCTGAAGCATAATTTTGCGTCACCAAATAAGCACGGACCAACAAAAACAGAATGGCATGAAAAACGATATGCAAAACCACATACTGATCTAACTAACATAAACAACACCCAAACACTAAGCGCGAATGAAAGAAAAACATGATTGCGCACAATACCTCCACGAGAAAAATCCAAATCCATACGCGTAACAAATGTGCCTTCATTCGCGCGGGACGTGCCTGCACCCGTAGAGGAACCTGCAACAGGGGAATAACATAATAACCACAAAGAATATGGCCACAAATATAAGATAAGATAGACACACTAAAACAGACAACACACCTTCATCAGCAGCCATCTGCCAATGAGTGTCCGACAAATGCGGCTCGACATTTACAGCTCTAAATGTAGAAACTGACCCTTGCACTGTGGATATTTGCACAGGTACAAAAGCAGCAGAACTTCCATCAGCCGAGTTAACAAACACCGGATGGCTATGCTCTTCAGATGGCAGACGTACTTGAGCACCCTCATCAGCATCACGTAAAGCAACATCTGAATGCAGAAGAACAGAACTGGTACTACCAACATCATTGATAGCACCATCAAAACCTGATGCGAATGTCTGATCATACGCATGAGAGTTACCCCCAGAAACATCAGCAGACAACGAATTTGCAGGCTGATATGCCCGAGAACCATAAGAGTACAACGGCTGACACTCTTCCATGGGCATACTTGCAGCCATCTTATTTGATACAGCTTTTCTTTTTATTTTCATATGATGCAGCTTGTGTAAAAAAAACAATGGAAAGAAAGAGGAGCACAAAGCACACACTTGCCTAACACAAAACACTACCTACACACACATAAGACCACGTAATACACAAAACGTAGATGCAAATCACTACACATATTGAAGGCACGACAACAACGAACGCAACAAACAGCACAAAGATAGGACGCGAAAACATGGAATCACATGTATACACAAAACAATGCACAACCAAACAAAGAGATATACAAAATCAAGAACCAACAACAGAGTATCAAACCTTAGGCGATGAAAAAACGTTGGAGAATGGGACGCACAAACGGTGGTGCTTATCTACAAAGTTCAAATAGCATGTGCATGTCAAATATTAAATAAAACGCACATGAGGCAGGCCAGCAAGTGGGCTAAAAACAGACCAAGTAGAAGCCCAAAAAAATTATTATTTTAGAAGTTTAAACGTAATTAGTATATATAGGGAATTAGAAAAATTGAAGCAATTTTCCATTTACAAAACCCACCATGTCATTGTAGCAATCGTTTTTTTAATGATAATATCACCGGTTTATTTAAATTTATAATTATTCACTTCTAAAAATAACGTTGAAAACAAAACAAAAAAAGTAGCATTTACTTGCTTTTGTCAAACATTTCTCGAAAATCTCAACATTGTTTTTTATTAAATGAAAAGTTGTTATATGTTTGGAACTAAAGTAAAAGTGAAAAAAATATTACGGGTACTACTAAACACACCTTATAAAGGTCTACAAACATGTTCAAAAAAAAAAAATAAATAAATAAAATAAAAAAAAAACATGCCCATAACTTATACTGTAATCTTTACTTTCTTATATACTTTGAACTTTATATTTGCAAGTTGATCCTTAGTTCATAATTTTACTTTGATACAAGAAAAATAAGAAGCAATTCAGACGAGTAACAATATGTGTATATGCTTTGCTCAAAAAATAAAAATAAATAAATAAATAAATAAATAATGTGTATATGCTAGTGGACTAGTTTGACCCGTATATATATAATAATTTACTCCTTAGCTAGTCTGAATACGTACATGATTTCGGGTTTTACCCGCTCCAAATCCAATTGATGTCTAACCGACTAACCCCCAAATCTCAAATTTCAGTTTAGGTCATCTATCATTTCAACAACCATAAACCCTAGAAACTTTGATCTCCCTTCAACCACGACGGCCTTCAAAACCCAGATTCAAAATCACCTCCTCTCCAAAACCCACTTTTCTGTTTTCACTAATTCAACCTATTTCAAAACTTAGCATAAACCCTAGAAAAAGCCCTTTTGATAGAAATGTCAGATAACATTCCATTTGAAATCCAAATGGAAATCATTAAATGGCTTCCTGTGAAGCCTTTGATTCAGTTCAGGTCGGTTTCCAAACCATGGAAATATTTCATTGACAGCTCCGAGTTTATCAAAGGTTACGGCGCCCGCAACACACAGCCGTATTCTAAGCTACAAATCTAATCATTTTATGGATGAGCCTAAGTACATTTGTGTCGTAGACGATGATAAGAATGAAACTTTTAAGGTACAACAACAAGAGTTTGCTCCATTTGTTATGTCTCCTTTGCTTAAACAATATTTTATTTTGAACGTTGTTGGTGCGTGTCATGGATTAATGTGTTTTTTTAGTGTCTGTAGAGGTTATGAGGGATCGAGGGTTGTTATTTGGAACCCGTCTATCGGAAAATCATTTGGTATTGCTCTCCCTGACTCTATATATGTACCTCGGACTCCTACTCCAACTTCTTTTTATGGTTTCGGGGTCTGTCCTGTAGATAGAGATCCTACTGTTGTGAAGATTTTATGCGCAGATTATTTTAGAAAGGAGATTTTATGCGCAGGTAACATGCCTTGGCATGTTGAAGTTTTTACATTGAGCTCGGGTGTTTGGAATGTAATTCCAAGTTGCAATCTGCTCCCTCCATCAATTGGACTCTGGCCATTAACTCAGATTGTTATAGATAGGTTTATTTATTGGATTGCTATTGATGGTACTTTTGTTGATGATTTATGTCACGATAAGTATATGGTTGTGTCATTTGATTTGATTACCAAGAAATTTGAACTGGTAGACCTACCAGATAGCTTAATGTTGAGGGAGCAGAATCTTGAATGTGTGCCAGTGTCCCTTTCTAAGCTAAGGGGGTCTCTTGTTGTGTATGGATCCGAGAGAGCAGAATCTTGTGATGTATGGGTGATGCAACATGATTCTTCTTTTAAAAAGCTATTCACAATCGGCGCACGGGTAGATAAAATATTGGGGTTTTGGGACAGTGGTGAACCTATATATGAAACTCTAAAGGAGGAGGACAAAAACTTTAAGACACTTGATGTTTACGACCCGTGCTCACAACAAATTAGTAATCTTGGGATTGATGGAGTAGGGTTTTTCATGGGCTCGTACAAGGAATCGCTGCTTCTACTGGATCACTCGGATTTACATATATATGGCAACGATAATTAATAAAAAAAAAAGATGACGTGCCTAAGGAGGGAGGGGCGTATCTTGTAGTTAAGTTGTGGAAAAATCAATTTCAACTATTTTAGTTGTTTATTACTGTTTTAATGTAGTTAAGTAATGTCATTTATGGAATATTATGAGATTGTAGATGAAGTATATGCTAAGTATTTTTCATATATGTGACTTGTAGCAATGTTATATATCTTGAATCATCGTTTTATATACTTTTTTAATGTTTGTTTGTGCTTAAGTTGGTTAAATGATTCTTGTATCGTTTAAGTTATGATAAAGCATAATTCTCAAGTCTTTTAAATGTTGCGACATCTTCATACAAACAAATCATGTTCTAATGTCAAAAACGAGTGTACGTCAAAATCTTATAACAAACATTTCAAACAAAAAGAACGTCCTTTATAGCTAGTTGGCTACAATATTTGAAATGATACACAATTTAACAAAAATGAGAAAGATTAGATGCATCTATATTTCGGTGATTGTTAATGGACAAAAAGATAAATCACGCTTGATATGTTACAAGGTTTATTCATTTCTAAAAAAGGAGACAAAGTATGTAATTATATTTGACTATATATAAAACTGCATTGCTCACAACGTTCGCCTATACAAATATACATCTCTGTACTTATGTTCATGCAAAATTTCTTGATGTATCATCGAGGATACACAATGGGGTTACCACTGCTACTAAGATCACTCTCTGGCACATTTAACGAGCTATAAAATGAAGACATTGATGATGATTCCACAAATGACCTAGACTCGGGCTCAGAAAAGTCAGGTCCTGGCATCTTTTCAAGAATGTGCTCAAGCTCCCGGACCACATCTAACATTGATGGCCTTTTGTCGGGCTTATCGTTGCAACACCAAAGAGCTAAAGATACAAACTTTTCAATACATTCTGAAGGGTATGAACCCATTCTGTTATCAGTTATTGAAAGCATTGTTCCTGCTTGATTAGCCAATTTTACCTGAAAAAAGAACATTATATGTTTATATAAATTTATAATAAATCGGGGTTTTTTAGAGGTGGGATTTCGAACCAATTTCTTACGTTGTATGATCATATTTAACAACTAAACTAATTATTAAAACAAAAACAAAAAACCTATACAAAAAGTGTTTCGGGTCAAACCAACTCTCGTATAAAAAAATACCCATTTTGATGGTCTAGTGATATTTTTTTGGGTAAAAGGGTTGTTTCACCCCGGTAAAATAAATCGGTCTAGTGATATGAATATATAAAGGATACCTCATGGATGATATTTTTGCCATTTGATATTGGTTTCATGCTGGTCAAGATATCTAAAAGTTCAACTCCAAGGCTATAAACGTCACTCTTGTCCGGTAAAATAAAACGGTCTAGTGAGATTTTCTGTTTAGCAAACGTTTGACTTTTTATATAAAGCCCGGCTGACTTCCAACCAGAAATTACCCACTTTAACCCATTACCCCAACCCACCCAGTTTGCCATCTTTTCTACCTAGCTTCTGTCCTATATTTAGGAAAGCAACAAGGTCGGTCCANACTTGTTATGTACAATTGTTAGTAACATTTTGTTCTATCCGTGTTTTGGCACCGAGGTCCTTTTTTCTTTTTAAGTATGGTTCCTGTGTTTCTTGGAATTTTCATGGAATTTTCCGTGCAATAAATTTTAGTTTTATGTGAGTTGTTTTTTTAAAAGATGGGATCCCAGAAATATGGTTTTTATTGATTTCCCTTCCACAACCATGGAATTTGCATTTTGCCGTAAAGTTGTTTTTTTTTTTCCGAACCCTATCGAATTTTTTTAGATTTACACATTTTATTGCTTTTTATAATGGATTTAGATTCTATTTTGTGTTTTTATTTTGGTATTTGTTTTGGGTTTGTCAGTGTGTTATTATTATTTATAATGCTATACGTTTGTTTTATTCTCACAAAGAATTGACTTCCGATACAAGTTTCTTTTGTCTTAGACATGCTGTAATCGGTGGTAATTAGGTCTAATTTGGTTTTTTTATTTTTGGTGTTTTTTTTTTTTTTTTTATGGTTTGATTTTTTTGTGTTATTGTGTGATATTATTTATATTATTTATAGCTTTGTGTTTTTTTTGTTTTTTGTTTTTTTTTTATTTTGTTGTGTGTTGTTTGTTTTTGTTGTGTTTTGTTTGTATGTTGTCTTTGATTGTTTATGCTGGATTTGGTGTTATTTGTGTTGAGTGGGCTTGTTGAGGGGTAGTTTGGTCTTTCGTTGTGTATTTGTTGGCGTTGGATGGTGGCGGTTCGTATTTTTGCGGTGCTTTTTGTTGGGTGTGGTTTTGGAAAGATAAACCATTATTACTCTAGGAAGTTTTGTGTCAATTCTTCGTCAAGCTCCACTATTTTTTTTTTTTTTTTTTTTTTACTTTTTAAATATTAGTAGAAAAAAAAAAAAAAAAAAAAAAAAAAAAAAAAAAAGAAAAGAAAATCATACTGCCAGATTGAACCATGGTACCTGTACGTAGATTCTACTACAGTCCCGGTCAATTCAGTAATGAAAACGAAATCAAATCCACATTGAAGAACATAATAATAGTTTAATCTTATTTTTTCTGCTAAGATGTGTTTTTTTCTAAAAAATATCAGTCCTCAATTTGACTCATTATATGCGCAAATATTGGGTTAAAAATTGTATGTCGTTTTTTCTTTCTTGTTGGAGGCGGTTAGGTTCAAAAATCTCTTCCCAACTATTAATCAGGAAATGGATGTATACACACCTCTTAATGTCTATAAAGCCTCTTACTACCGCGAGGAGGAGACCCAAAATAAATGTTGGAACTTGAGGAGTTTGGGCAAGTTTTCATGAGATTTAACACATTCAAAAGAGCAATAGTACAACAGTTGATGCGGCAACTTAGATGTAAAGTGATAACAAAGGCAGTGAATACAAGTTTAACAGAAAATAACTAGTATGTTTGACTAAGTAAAGGTAGTAGTAGTGGGGCTGATTTGGATGTCAAACAATAGGTTAAACCATCAGATGTTCCTATTTGTGGGTTGAAAACGGTGACCATGATCTCTATTCATTGGTTATACTTTTGACTTATAAATAGAGGATAACTACTCACTTCTGTGTGCATAAAAAGACTTAAAAAACACACACAAATATTAAATGTCCTTAACAGAATGAATCATGTTGTGTGCTTCTCCTATTTGCCAATCGCGTGTTAGTTGTTACTGCTCCGCCATCGTCATTTTTGTTGTTACCATTCTCTGGTGTTAACAACATGAGTCTGCATCAAAATCCTGGGGTTCGTTACGCATGGGGCTTGCAGAGAATTGAGCGCGTAAACACCTTTTAAGGACAGGGAGTTTGGTCCCGTGCGGAGCTCTTTAACGGTTTTGTGTCATCTACAGATTAGTCTTAATGTTAAAGGTTGGGTTTACATATTGGTGTTCAGGTCCATCTTTACTACTGTTATAGTTGTTATTGTTGTGTGAAACATTGATATGTTATCTCAATTATTCTCTTATGAAATGTCTTAACTAGGTTGATTACATCCAACACTTCTTAAAAGGTGTTTATGGTGCTAAAATGGTTTTATACGCTTTGTTGAGATTTATAAAACGAGATGTTTTATATTAAAATATAAGAGATTGCTTAAGTGATGAATTGAAACAAGTGTTTGAGATAACTAGTTTGAATAAGTCTGTTTCACTGTTTGTTTAGATGTGTTGTTACATTACTGTTGCGAAGTAATTTAGTTAACAAGACTACAAGAGTGAGTAGTCATAAACAAACGTACATGGACATTCATATAGATATTGTGCAGACCATGGACTCTGTGTAGAGAAATCGTAATTATGGACCAATTGGTAGTTGGGATAGATTTCAGTCTAGTTGCTGAAGGGTACATGCACGACGGGATGTATCGATTAAGGCTCGCGGAGGAGCTTGGTTGTGAAGGGGTTATTAAAATGAATAACAGAGTGATTAAATGCATTGTGATGTATTGGGTTTTATAATGGTTAAGACATGTAAAAGTGTAAAACCATGTACATAATTATTTGTTTTATCCTTGATACTGTTGTGTACTGAAATGATATGTCTATGAAGAGACAAATCATTATACTTGTGAATCAGTGAATGCATGATCCGAAATGGACATGGTGAATATACAAAGTTTAGAATACTTGACATGGTGATTCGTAATCACTTTGCAAATGTCACTGTTATATATCGTTTCACTAATCGCGGTTTCTAGCATTTGTTTTGAATAAAGATCACTTATATCATGTTTTAATATTAAAACGTAATCATTTAGTTAGTAGATTGTTTCTTAAACTAATTTGAGTTTCTACTTAATTATGGTAAATTGTAGCATGATATATTTACAAATTTTGAGAAATGATAGGAAACAGCTACAGAGACTTTGATGGATGTAAAACTAATGGTTTTCAAGTGAATAATTATTTAAAACAGAATGCATATGCTAGAAACGATATACTCAACATGCGTCGAATGTTGATTCGTGTAAGAATGAGATTTCATGGCATTTTAAGTGGAGTGCTCGTTGAAACGAAAACTTAATTCTGATTTAACTAAAAGAACTCGAGCGATTTGGTTGTACCATGTCATAACAATGAAGCGAGTAGGCTAGCTTGTTGGGAAAGTATTGAGTAGTGACTCAATTGCAATATGCCAAATGGTGGGGGTATTTGATGTGTGCTACAATATTCTTTGGCTAGGAGTGCCGTGTTGTAATCAAGTTATACCGATCTATGATTCGGATTGTGTTGTACTAACATAGTAACATGATGACTTGTTTCATGGTGTGTAAGAAACAGATACGTGTTTTCGCTTCGTGTAGGAAGCTGGACTTCTTGAAGTGCTATCACTTCGTGTAGGAAGTTGAACATAAGCTGAACTTACTGCCTTGTTGTGGCAATTAAGAGGTTATGTAAAATTGTGATCCCATATTGTGTTACATTGGTGGGTGATTGAACCAAATGTGGGTACTTATATGTTAACTCTTATGACATAACTTTAATATTGAGAGTTATGGTGGGGGTTTTAAAGAGATGAGTTATAACCTACACATAACTTATTAAATGAGTTTATATATGGTGTTTCATGTGTATGTGATTGATAAAGAACGGGTGATCTGGTAAGCAACATCAAGTTGAAACTATCACTCTATGTCCCTTATTAGGATAGAATTGTGATCATAACTGATCACTATGATCATGATTCTTTTCCTTTCGTCCCTCTAATAGTGTAATCGAGATCCTAGTAGAATGTATTCAGAATTACAAATACACATGAAAATCATAATAAAGTTCACAAGTTGGTGGATTGTTAAACTCATACATAATACATTGATTCTTGAATGTGCAAGAAACAATTGTGTATTTACACTTCAAGATGGAAGTTGTGTGCCTCGTCGTGGCAATAGAGGAGGTTAAGCAGAATAGAGACCGAATATCTCAATATTCTGTTGTTTATGAATTCTAGAAAAAAAGTGAGAATGGCCATTAGTGACACGTTTGTCAAGTGAGCTAGAAACTTGACTGTGACACCACTATGACTCTGACGAGAGATTTAGTGAGTGTTTGTGATGAGGTCGGTAAGCATTGTGATAACTTATCGATATTTCTTTTAAGCCTCTGACGAGAGACTTATTGAGAGATGCTAGAGGCATGAGTCTGAAACCATATGTGAATCGGTTAGTGATGGAAACCCAACTCGAATGTAGTGCTCCTACCTCTCGAGTTTAATGGGTAATAACGAAGTCACTTATCGATAGAAGATGCTATTAAAATATTGACTCATGTATAGCAAAGATAGCATGGCGTTGCCGGGAATGAGGATGAGAATATTCTCTTAACAAAGCTTTTGAGGCGTCTTAGCAACGAAGACGTTAGAGTAGCTTTGCCTATATGACCTAAAGGTGGTGCCGCCTTGAATAGAGAGTTGTGGTTTCTCTCTTAGAGGGTCATGAATCAGGATTTAAGCGCATGGCCATATTCGCGCTCAGTTTGAGAATGAGATGGTTACAATGGGAAGTGTGTAGAAGTGTGCCGGTTAGATCACAAGATTCTTGGTTTAATTCCTTAGGACACCATTGAATCGATTTTACTTTGCATACTTCGAGTAAAGGGGGTTTAATCGTAATGACACCTTCGTGACACAACCTATTAGAGTAGCAGAAAACTTTCCAACCTGGTGGGGGATTGTTGGAACTTTGAGGAGTTTGGCAAGTTTTCATGAGGATTTAACACATTCAAATAGAGCAATAGTACAACTAGTTGATGCGGCAACTAGATGTAAGTGATTCAAAGCACGTGATACAAGTCTTTAACAAGAAAAATAACTAGTATGTTGACTAAGTAAAAGGTAGTAGTAGTGGGGCTGATTTGGATGTCAACAAAATAGTTGAAACCATCAGCCATGTTCCTAATTTTGTGGGTTGAAAACGTGACCATGATCCTCATTCATTGGTTATACTTTTGACTTATAAATAGAGGATAACTACTCACTTCTATGTGTGCATAAAAAGACTTAAAAACACACACACAAATATAAATGTCCTTAATAGAATGAATCATGTTGTGTGCTCTCCTATTTGCCAACTCGCGTGTTAGTTGTTACTGCTCCGCCATCGTCATTTTGTTGTTACCATTCTCTGGTGGTTAACAACATGAGTCTGCATCAAATCCTGGGGTTCGTTACGCATGGGGCTTGCAGAGAATTGAGCGCGTAAACACCTTTTAAGGACAGGGAGTTTGGTCCCGTGCGGAGCTCTTTAACGGTTTTGTTGTCATCTACAGATTAGTCCTTAATGTTAAAGGTTGCGGGTTTACATCATTTGGATGTTCAGGTCCATCTTTACTACTGTTATTAGTTGTTATTGTTGTGTGAAACAATATGATATGTTATCTCAATTATTTACTTATGAAATGTCTTAAACTAGTTGATTACATCCAACAANTATGAAATGTCTTAAACTAGTTGATTAAATCCAACAGCTTGTTGATATCACGGTGGAAGATAGGTCGGCTGGCTTCGGTGTGAATATACAAAATGCCTTTTGCTGAATCCAATGCCACGTTTAACCTCATTCGGAAGCACAAGGACTCTCCCAATTTGGCTGTAAATGCAACACACAATCACTTTCAAAACACACATCAAAATCCCTGTAAAATGCAAAGAATCAAGTTTCATACCATTAAGCCAATCACGTAGTGTTCCCCGAGAAATAAACTCATAAACCAACATCTGCATAAGTCCAAAAGAACACTCATATTATCCAACAGAAAGGATACTTGTTCTTGTTCCTCTAAAATATTAATAAATCATGAAAGACTAAGTTATATATCAAGAAACCGAACTAATACCTGTTCTTGTTCCTCATCACAATGTCCAACAAGCGATACTAGATTTCGGTGGTGTAATCTTGACAAAAGTTCTATCTCCATCAAAAATTCTTTTTCACCATGTAATGATCCTTCTTCTGCGCGTTTTACGGCTACCACTGTTCCATTCCATAATATTACTTTATAAACCTTTCCATAAACTCCTCGGCCAACAACACCCGAGCTACTAAAGTTTTGAGTTGTGAGTGCCATTTCTTGAAAGGTGAAGCTTTTAACACCGTCAATATTGATTGAAAGTTTTGCGACTGGTAAGAGTAACATAAGAATTGACATCAAATTCTTGCGACTTAAAATCACTATAATCAGTTTTCAAAACACACATCCACATCTGAAATCAGGGACTTACATAAAGATTTTCTTGATGACGATTACTTTTATTTCTCGAGTCGTTTCTTGATCACAACAGTCAGTAATGAAAATCAACTAAGTACATGCAACAGCTACAGCTACAACGGTTACTAAAACGCCTTTAATTATACCTTTTCTTGGTTTATCAACAATCACTACATCAACAGTGAAAAAACCCCTACATGAGCTTAATTATAAAGTGAAAGTGGCCATTTCGACCTGCTTATCTATGCAACATCAAGAATACCCAATCCAAATAGTGAACGGGGTATGGGAGAGGTATGATGTAGATAGTCATACCCGTATGTATCCAAGGGTAGAGAGGAAATGAGTCAATTTGGGATATGCTATTATCTCTAGCGGATCAATTTCTAAAAGTTATAGAGGTTAACTAATGGAATAGGTCAAACGGGTTCAAAGTCATTGTATTTAAATGCGTAAAAACCTTGTGAAAGTCATACTAAATATGCAAGAGTTTAGTGTCACATTTTGCACATAAATAGTTTAACCGTAACCGGACTGTTTTGACCTGCACTAAACAAAAAGCCAAAACCTCTTGCCATGTTTAAAAATACGATAAACAGAAGCCAGAAACTATGATACCGTTTCTTGATGGGCTGACCCGACCTAGAATGTTTTGACCCGCCCTAAAGAGTACCCGTTTCTTACCCATTAAACCCGTCTATTCATCATTTCACCACATAAAAAAACAGTAAAGCAGTCGCACGTATTAAATGCTTACTATTTGCATAAGGTCCAACAAGCGTGAAATTTAAAAGCTCATATGGTCCAAACAAGTCACTTCCAGAAAAAAGTGTTTCGGGTCAACCCAAACCATACCAAAAAAGTTACCCATTTTGACGGTCTAGTGAGATGGATATAATAAGGCAAAGAGAAAATATAAACGATACATCACGGACGATATTTTTGCCATGTGGTATTGGTTTCATGCCGGTGAGGATCTCTAAAAGTACAACTCCATGGCTCTAAACGCCACTCTTGTCTGTTAGCTTAAAAGAGTAAGGTTGAGCAAACCAAACAAGTGAGCGAGTTTTTTCAATTTAGCGAACAGTTGACTCTTTCAATAAAGCCTGTCTTCACCACTACCAGAAATTACCCACTTTGACCCATTACCCAACGCGCCCATTTTGCCACCTCTTCTAGCTAGCTTCTGTCCTGAGTCAAGGAAAGCAACAAGGTCAGTCCCTCAGCTGGAAAGTAAAATGGAAATAAACAACAGTACCTAATCCCGCCGGAGCAAGGTATTAGGACTGACTCCAGATTAAGTAATTCAACGATCATTGGAAGAGTGCGGGAAAACTTGTGTACGTTGAGCCAAAATTGTTGAACTTCGGTTAGAATCATTTATGTTTTCCAAGAGACTTAAGCATACAAAGAGTAGTTTGAGATGAATCAAAGAAGCTCTTGACCCAAATGAATGTTATCTAATCTTTTAAGATACACAATAACAAGGGAATGAGATCCAAGCGAAAATGAGTTCAACACCAAGATACATGGCCGTGTGACCTGTGTATATTTTGCCTTGCAACATGCTAGACTTTCATGTTTTATATATTAAATCCTTTCAGTCTTGAAGATAAGTTTTTTATTTTATTTAATAAGAAAAACTCATAACTTTCTCCATACATAAGGATTTACATATTCAGATGATGCATATTCAAAGATTGATAAACTTGTGTTTGTATTTACAGATTATCCAAAGTAACCGCCAAACATGGTGAAATGAGAATATAACGAAGCAAAAAACGTTAACAAGATTTCAACATGTAATGAACATCCAAAAGGCTTGTCATAATTTTTTTTTTTTTTTTTTTTTTTTTTTTTTTTTTGTTAACCATGATTTCCGACCTTTTGGCCGACTAATCCACGGGGTTTGAACCCACCGCCACACAGACTCAAACCAGGTAAAGCCCTCCCTTTTCAGGAGGTTGGCGTGGCCAAAAGGCTTGTCATAATTAATTCACAAGCAAAAGTAGATAGAGTAATAAACAACAGTAAAATAGATGAAAGGAATTTTTCCACACCTTAACTACAAACTAGGTCCCTCCCTCCGTAGGTAACATATAACTTTGTTAAAGTCATAGGTAGTCTCAGGTCATTAAATCAAATGAAACAACCATATGATTCACCATCGTCAGTAAAGTCTTCTCCCAAACACGCCAATAAATAAACCTATCTATAACAACCTTAATACGTTAACTCAGGTTGTTATAGATAGGTTTATCTCTTGGGGTGTTCAGGTTGTTACCAGCAAGAAAGACTGCAAGTGATGAGGCTGAATGAAAAATGACCTAATAATAGGAATTTGAGATTTGTCCGTATTACTAATTTGACTAGTGGGTGTCCTTGGATTCCTTTTGCTTTTAAACAATGGTAAAAGCCATAAAATACTATCGTACTTTCAAAAATGTTTCAACTTGACCAATTTATTTTTTTATTGCGGACTTTACCAATGAACTTTCAAATTTTTAGCCGACTTGAACCAAATCTCTTTTATTAAAAAAAGAAAAAAGAAATGACGCGTGTATTATCCCAAAAGATTTGGTTCAAGTCGGCTAAAAATTTGAAAGTTCATTGGTAAACTCCGCAATAAAAAAGTAAGTTGGTTAAGTTAGAACATTTTAGAAAGTATGGTGGTATTTTATGGCTTTTACCCTTTAAATAACCAATTCAACCAATCAGTGTACAATATACTATTGCTTATATAGTTATATGTAAGTTTTAAACATTTAATCATCACTTTAAGAGCTATATTTTTAACAAAATCTTTATACGTAAGTAGGAGCAATTATGAGTTTTTCATTTTTGTTTAAATATGTTTTCGATTTCTATGGACTTTTTGAGATATAAAGCCGCTTGACCTGTTTAATTGACGAGTTGGGGATAAACCATAATCGTGTAGGTTAATGAAGTGTTTTGTATATTGATAATAACGGAACCATACAATATATAGATAAGTAACCCTAACACATAATAATCGGGCCGTAGCCCATACAAACTACTATCAGGCTATGCTAAATATACGACTAACACTCCCCTGCAGTTTTGTTGGACCTTGTAATTGCATAAATCTTGAAAGTAAAAGACTGAACTTGTAAATCAGAAAGTTAGTAACCGATAGCGGTTAAGTTAGTTAAGTTAGTTATTTGTAGGAAGTTAGTTATTTGGGAAAGGGTGTGTCGTTTGGTTCACAGCCCTTTGAACAGACATGTCTCTTGGTTCAGTGCCTATATATAGTTTAGTACATGTAAACGTTTTTAGTAGTGTCTTTTTGTAACAATATAACCACCGTTATATTAATGAAATGAATCATCTTCTTGTATATCTTGTGTTTGTATCGATCCTGGACATATCAAAGGTTCAGACATGTGAAAAATCTAACATGGTATTAGAGCCGAAGGTTTGCAAGATTACAAGACGTGTTCAAGTTTTTGATCAAAAAGATCAAGAGACCGAGAAGGGAGACACCAAGGATGTTGGGGAATATAATGCATGATCAGAACCAACGGAAGTTTCAAGATAGCAACGACTTCAATCCAACGAAGATTGAAGGAACAAACATTGACACCAAACGTATTGGTGGGAGAAAACTTTGATGGGACTGAAAGTAACGACAAAGGGAAGGAGAAAGAAAACTGTACAGAGACGTTGTTGGTGACTTACATCATGCGAAAACAGAAGAAGAAAGAAACACGCTGAATCCTATTTCAGAACAGGAAACACGCGACGTATAAACATAAGATACGTTTCCTGGATAACATTGACGCAAGAAAAGTAGTGCACGACCGTACTTGTGTTGAAATTGCAATCGACAAGGCACCAAACGAAGTGGTGACTTGCAGGTTTGTGTTGGTGTGATCCTGTACGCGACAAAGAAACAAAGGAAACTTTTTTACAAAACCTTTGTTGGCATCCAATATCATACAACAAAACCGAGACCACTTTGTTGCGACAAAGGTGGAGAAGAAGACGTCATAAGAACAATAGAAGACCCACGCTTGCAATATAACGCAAACGCTGGACACAGAAAAGGGACGTTGCTTGGATTTAGAAAAGGTATACCGATTAAGAAAACAATCAAGGATTGTTTTGGAAAAGACGCTCGCAATACAAGGAAGGACAACAACAGGAACAATCTGATCACTTGTTCGCAAGGAATACCCTTGAGTATTTTTTGGAGGTTGTTGTGAAGTTATACGGTGTGGAACAAAGAAGAAGGAGTATTGTGGAACGCGGACAAGCAACAATGGCAACAAGGTTTTAAGCAAATCGCTTACTTTGTTGAGATACTACCGCCGAGTAGTAGAAGGAAAACAAGCAATCCGCTTGTTTTCAGAATAAACACCAAGAGGTATTTGTAAAGAACTTGTGAACAACTTGGAACAAAACAACAACAAACAACTGAGTTTGATTGTGGCCAAGAACACGTTGGGTGTTTTTGGAGAAAGAAGCCGAGACAAAGAGGTCTAGGGCACACACACCGGTAACCAAGTTGAACGCAAAAGAAAGGAAAAGACAACGTGACAAGAAGTAAACAACGAACAACAACAACATGTTGATGAGTCAGGAAGAAAGAAAGAAAGAGGCGCGGAGAAGATGAAGATTCAAGGCTTAAGCAATTAGGGGGGGGGGAAATGTTGGACCTTGTAATTGCATAAATCTTGAAAGTAAAGGACTGAACTTGTAAATTAGAAAGTTAGTAACCGAATAGCGGTTAAGTTAGTTAAGTTAGTATTTGTAGGAACTTAGTATAGAAGCAACAATTATATTACTTTTATGTTTCCCAATATTTGCACAAATAATTGTCTAAGATCAGAGTTCATTATGTGTCTGTAGAATGTTTGTATACATATAATTGTCTAAGATCAGAGTTCATTATGTGTCTGTAGAATGTTTGTATACAGCTGGTTACACAACGTATTTCTTTGCAACCCAACTCAAATTAGCCCGTTGTGATGCGGGAGAAATTTACAAATTGGAGGGAAGAGGCCCATTCATAGTATTTTGGTTGCAAATACCGGAACAATGGCTATAAAGTGTTAGAATATATGTATCATGACATTCATATAAATAAAACACAAAGTAGCACATAGTAGCGGAAGCAAGGATCAAGCATAACATGTTAATTATTAACTAAAACTTAAATAGAAAACATACCTCAATTGCAATTCTTGATTAGGGATTGACAAGTGATGAACCCTAATTAGGGTTTATATAGATCAATGAATAACCCCTTACCTTTTTGTTATTCGATCTCTTGATAACAACAATAGTGTGTTGTTACCTCGTTCTTGTACACACAAACTACTAACGAATTAAAGGTTGATGCAAGTAAACAAAACACTATTTTTTCTTATAGAAAAAATCGACCCAAAACCCTTGTGGGTGTTGATGTCGATCGGCCAAGACCAAAAGAGAAGAGAAAGAAAACAATTTTAGGTTATGAGTACAAGAGGTGAAAAACTAATAACCTTGAGTTTCTTTATATACTAGTAGAAAACTTTGGAAGCAAGTCAAGTCAAGGGAAACCCCTTGTGGGTTGTGTTCGACCGGCCTAAGGACCAAGGAGGTCCTTCCGGATCTTTCTTGCCTCCTATTTTCTTTCTAGTCCTTCTCGTTTGCTTTTAACGATAGTTAGTCCATACGGTTAATAACTAACGATCATTAAGTCCGTATAGTGTTTAAAATAATAAATAAACATAACATTTATTATTTATTATTTATACTTTAATTCTCATTTGTAATGTGTGCAATCCCGAGGTCTCGTGTTCGATTCTAGACATTTACACATTAATCTTTAACTATATTTCAACATAAAGTTTATGAAACATTTGGTTCAAGAAAAGCGATTATGCTGGTGGTTATGGCCATTCCTCAAACTAGCATTTCAATATTGTTGATCAATGTGTTGAATTATGCTAAAGTGCAACTTCCTGTAATGGTATGTAGATTTTATTCATTGGTAATTTATGCTGATGCCTAATATTATCTTCATTACAATGTAACAACTACTCTGTCCAAACATTAGTGATAAAACTTTAGACATAACTAGCTATTATGGTTTTATTGTAGAAAGTTGATCAACAACCAATGGTTGGGTTCATTATTTTTCAGTTGCTCAAAAAGATTTTTTTTCCCTCTATTAGCTATTGTTAACTTTAATTATAAAAGTTTATGAACTCTAGATGTGAGTTAGCAAAATGATATGGTTAGAATAGAAGCAACAATTATATTACTTTTATGTTTCCCAAGAGACTTGAGCACACAAAGAGTAGGTTGAGATGAATCAAGAAAGCTCTTGAACCTGCTATCACTACTTTGTGTTGGTACTCAACTGATGTAAGCATTTTGGCCGCGGCTCGGTTCAAGTGTCCGTTTTTGTTTTTTTTTTCCGTTTTTTTTTTTTTTTTTTTTTTTTTTTTTTTTTTTTTTTTGTGTTTGCCATATTAAACTTGGTTGTTAGGGTGCAAGTTCTTAGGTTCCATGCAATGAAATGCTCTCTTTTGTGTTTTGTAAACAATGTGGTTCAGGTTGTAATATTTGTTGTTGCTTGATGTAATGAAAGGGCATTTCACTGGTTTGGTCAATGGTATCTTTTGGACACTGGTCCCAATTTACAGTCAACAGACAACAATTAACAGCAATGTGGTCTCCACAAACAAGGTTCAGTAAACAAAGGCAATAGTCCAGAAGACAGCAACGTGTATTGAATACACCAAAACAAAACAATTTAAAGTAAGAGGTGTCCATTTATTAAAATAAAGTAAGAGGTGTCCATGTGCATTGTTTACAAAATATGGGCCTATTCAGTAAATTAAGGCACACCCATCCATACATAACCCTAATACCTTATCACATAAACCCTAGAAAAAGCCTTTATAAAATGTCAGACAACATCCCATTCAACATCCAAATGGAAATCATCAAAAAGGTTTTTCAATGGGTTAACAAGTTTATGATGTCGATAAAATACTTCCATGGTTTCGAAACGGACCTTGATTCGATTTAGGTCTGTTTCCAAACCATGGAAATCTTTTGTCCACAGCTCTCAGTTTATCAAGCGCCCGCAACACGCAGCCACATAGTGGATGAGGTAAACTTTTAAGGTACAGCAACAAGAGTAAGCTCATCTGTTGTGTCTCCTTCGCTTAAACAACTAAAGGTTGTTGGTGCGTGTCATGGAATACTGTGTTTGTTTATAATAAAAGTGTTTATATTTGGACTGTTTATTGTTTTGGGGTTTGTCCTGTTACGGTGAAATGTTGTACTATAAGAAGTAGCATAGAAATTCATTTTCCATTTTAACAGAGTGGTTATCAGGATCTTTGTTTATAGTTTCAGCCTGGGAGATGATGCGTGTTACATATTCATCTGTAATAACACGAGGACAGGAATAATTTATCATCTGGACCTCATAGAGCGCCGATTCGGCCAGTGAAGGTATGAAATAAACGAAGGAAAGTATTAAAATAATGATGTACTTTGTAGATCAAATTAGATTCTTACCAGCCAAGCTAAGAAAGGCATTCTCAGCAGCTTCTTGTTGTGCATCCTTTCTCGTCTTAATTACCCATTCTAATAGCTACTTTCTCACCCGTTAACAAGACCTGCGTCACTGAGTCCTATTTAGCACAGACCATATTATATAGGCCAATAAACACAAGAAATAACCACTGTATATATTGGCGTTGTTTTTTTTAGATGCAATGTTCTAAAATATAGAATTTCGACTATAACAAATAGTGTTCTCTGATGTATTTAGTCACATTAAAAATCATAGCACGATGATTAGTATAAACCTATGGATCATTTGAGGGTCAATAGGTATTCAGGATCAAGGTAACCCTGCAATAAGATATGAAATTTGATAAAAGTGACTCTGCTTAGCAAACGTTTGACTTTTTATGCTTAGCCCGCCTGACTCCCGACCAGAAATTACCCACTTTAACCATTAACGAGCCCACCCAGTTTGCCACCTTCTCTAGCTAGCTTCTGTCCTATATTAAGGAAAGCAACAAGGTCGGTCCATAAACCATGGTTCCTCAGCTAACTAGTAAGATGGATAGAGTTAAAAGACTTATGGGTGTTCCTCTAACAACGGTAGATACATAGTTAGGACCGACTCCATAGTCATCCAAAAGTGGTGCAAGCCTTGAAAGTCCAAAATCAGCAACTTTCGCCGTGTGTTTGGAGTCGATGAGAATGTTGCTTGTTTTTATATTGGCTTCGGTGTGAAGATACAAAATGCCTTTGGCTGAATCCGATGCTACGTTTAACCTCATCCGGAAGCTCAAGGACTCTCCCGATTTGGCTGTAAATGCAACACACAGTCACTTTCAGAACGCACATCAAAATACCTGTAAAATTCAAAGGATCAAGTCTCAAAGTTTCATACCATTAAGCCAATCACGTAGTGTTTCCCGAGAAATAAACTCATAAACCAACATCTGCATAAATCCAAAGAACACTTACATTATCCAACCGAAAGGATACTTGTTCTTGTTCCTCTAAAATATTAATAAATCTTAAGACTATATTAAATATCAAGAAACCGAACTAATACCTGTTCTTGTTCCTAATCACAATATCGAACAAGCGACACTAGATTTCGGTGATGAGATCTTGACAAAAGTTCTATCTCCGTCAAAAATTCCTTTTCACCTTGTAACAATGATCTTTCTTCTGCGCGTTTTATGGTTATCACTGTTCCATCCCATAATATTCCTTTATACACCTTTGACCTTTCCATAACCTCCTCGGCCAACAACAATCAAGCTACTAAAGTTCTATCAGGCAAGTGCCATTTATTGAAAGGTGAAGCTTTTAACACCATCAATTTTGATTGAAAGTTTTGTGACTGGTAAGAGTAACATAAGAATTGACATCAAATTCTTGCGAATTGAAAATGACTATAATCAGATTTTAAAACAAATCTAAATCAGGAACTTGCGTAAAGATTTTCTTGATGACGTTTGCTTGTATTTCTCGTGCCATTTCTTGTTCACAACAGTCAGTAATGAAGAAATCAATAAAGCAGATGCAACAGCTACAACTGCAATGGTTACTAAAACGCCTTTGCTTATACCTTTTCTTGGTGAAGAAAAAAAAAAAAAAAAAAAAAAAAAAAAAAAAAAAAAAGCCATGAGCTTAACTATAGAGTGAAAGTGGCCACATCGACCTGCTTATATATACAACATCAACAATACCCAAGGCCACTAGTGAACGGGTATGGGGGAGGTATTTTGTAGATAGACGTACCCCTACCCAAGGGTAGAGAGGCACTGGGTCAATTTGGGATAGGCTATTAAAGTTATGGAGTAGGTCAAACGGGTTAAAAGTCATTGTAGTCAAATGCGTTAAAACCTCGTGAAAGTCATACTAAATGTGCAAGAGTTTATTATCACATTTTGCAAAAAGTCATACGGAAGCCAAAATCTCTCCATTTCTTGATGGGCTGACCGCTGGAGCGAGTCGGAATGTTTTGACCCGCACTAAAAAGTACCCATTTAACCCGCTCACCACATAAAAAACAATAAAGCTGTTGATCGTAAGAAATGCTTACCATTTGCGTAAGGTCCAATAAGCGTGAAAAGCAAAAGCTCATACGGTCCAAACAAGTCGGTTCCAGGGAAAAAAATTCCGGGTCAACCCAAACCATACCAACAAAGTTACCCATTTTGACGGTCTAGTGAGATGGATTTATTAAGGCAAAGAGAAAATATAAATGATACCTTACTGATGATATTTTTGCCATTTGATATTGGTTTCATGCCAGGATCTCTATAAAGTACAACTCCAAGGCTATAAACATTGAGCAAACCAAACAATTTGTATTTTAAGCTCAACCCGAAGAACCCCTAATTTGTATTTTAAGCTCAACCCGAAGAACCCCTACTGAGAAACCCGAACAGACATACACCCTACCGGTCCATACCTGATTGATGTCTCAAAAGGGCACAAACAGTCGTAGTTCTACATCAATTATGATAATAACTTCAAGAAACAAAAGTATCAGTTGCCTCTACTATGTCCTGTATACGGCGGTCATTTAGTATCCACTCTTTTGCAGTAGTTTTCAGCCAGCAATGGAAACTATTGAACTCTGTGGCATTGGTTTACAGTCGGATATTAATTTAAGCCTGCCTCAATTGATCATGGTTGGGCTGTGGAAGTACCAGGTCATACGCCACGTTGACAGATGGGTAGTTTACTATGAAAAGCAAAATCCTGGGAAAGTTGTGCTGCTCATGCCAACCACCGTCCCCAGGTTTGTTTATGTGCACTATGGAGACTGGCAACTATAACGACACGAGTCCATCTAAAGTCCAAACATCGACTTGACATGGATGCAACTTATACTTTAAAAAATAGTTAGTAACCTAAACAATCTTAGGGTCATGCTACTGTTAGGATAAACCCCATAACCCAAAAAACATTTTTGTATAGACTAGGTAATAACAGTCGGCACAACAAAATCCGATTCTGTAATTGAAAGATTTCTGGACAACAGCAATATCCATTCCAGAACCACAGAAACTTATATAAGAATCAAATAACGTTGGATAATAACCGCCGCAACACTTGATAAGCTTTGAAAGTTACCAAGTATCATTGGATCATTAAATAGTTCAAAAGACATGGCTGAATCTAATGCTACATGTAATCTCATTCGGAAGTTCAAGGACTTAAACTGATTTAATTAAATCTGATTTCATGTGGTTTTGGAATCTAATTTTGGATTCCATATTATATGCAATTATAGGAAGATAAGCTAAGGGGCTGACCGGGTTATGAGCATTTAGATGAGCAATTTCACATCTTAAACAAGGCTGATTTACCACCAAGCGTGGTTGATTTAAGGCTGAGGCAAGCGCAGGAGATAATCTAAGATCTTCTTGAACCAGTGGCCGGTATGTTACTTATAGATTACTGTCTTCAATCTTTACTACTTACTACTACTACTAGTAGTCGTCTAGTTGTAACACTTACTACTACTAGTGAAATCCTGGGAGAGTTGTGCTGCTCATACCAACCACCGTCCCCTGGTTTGTTCATGTGCACTATAGAAAATGGCAACTATGGCCACTTAAGTCCACGTAAACCAATTTACGAGGTAGCTCGCGGTTTGGACTTTGGTTTGATGTATTGAAACTCTTTCCCTTAATCATAAATCTTTTTACAGAAAAAACTCATGATTTTTCCAAACGTCGCCTAACCACTACTAATGCCTTTACTCCTCTAATCCTGAGTTAAAGTACGTGAATATCATTTCTTGTTCAAACATAAGCATTTACACGTTCAAATGTTGCATACTCAATGACTGATAGACTTAAGTTTGTATTTACAGATTATTCAAAATAGACCCCAAGCAAAACGAGAGGAGAATGTGACGAAGCAAAGGACGATAACATGATTTCAAGATGTAATGAACATCTAAAAGGCTTGTTCATCATTAACTACACAAGCAATAAGGCATCTACACAACATAGGATCAGCTACCATGATAGTATGGGTTACTAGTAGATTGTATCCACATCCATTGGCTCGTCTCTTGAAACTGCACCAGGTGCCCCATCTCCCGAGTCATTGTCATTTTCAGTGAGCTCTTCATCATTTGATTCCTCCTCAGCTAATGTGGCATACTCATCAGCTACATCCACTCTCTTATTTCAATGATACGGTGAGTTTACTAGGAAAGGTACTCGGCCATGCAGCGACAGTGCGACATAGATTCAGATAGAGTCATAGAACAAAGGGTCAAAAATTGGATGCTGGGTTTAATACAACCACCAAGCAGTGGAAAGAGATGTTTCTTCGTCGAGGTACACGGCAATTTATAACTGAATAGGTCATGTATTTGCACATATAATTGTTAAGATCAGAGTTCATTATGTGTCTGTAGAATGTTTGTATACAGCTGGTTACACAACGTATTTCTTTGCAACCCAACTCAAATTAGCCCGGGAGAAATTTACAAATTAGCCCGTTGTGATGCGGAAGAGGCCCTTTCATAGTATTTTGGTTGCAAATAATGGAACAACGGCTATAAAGTTTATGAAACATTTGGTTCAAGAAAAGCGATTATGCTGGTGGCTATGGCTATTCCTCAAACTAGCATTTCAATATTGTTGATCAATGTGTTGAATTATGTTAAAGTGCAACATCCTGTAATGGTCGGAGACGGAGACAATGGGGGAGCCAGGGGGTGCTCGGCCCCCTCCAACACGCACAATCGCTTTGCTATTTACCTTATAAAATTTAAGCATATGACGCAACTATAGGCAAATGACCCCCCAACCTTTAGTTAAATTACTTTGTTAGCTTGAGAAAAAAATTTCGGCCCCCCTTATTCCTAATTCCTGGCTCCGTCTCTGGTAATGGTATGTAGATTTTATTCATTGGTAATTTATGCTGATGCCTAATATTATCTTTATTACAATTTAACAACTACTCTTTCCAAACATTCGTGATAAAACTTTAGACATAACCAATGGTTGGGTTCATTATTTTCTGTAGAAAGTTGATCAACAACCAATGGTTGGGTTCATTATTTTTCTGTTGCTCAAAAAGATTTTTTGTTCTCTATTAGCTATTGTTAACTTTAATTATAAAAGTTTATGAACTCTAGATGTCAGTTAGCAAAAGGATATGGTTAGAATAGAAGCAACAATTATATTACTTTTATGTTTCCCAAGAGACTTGAGCACACAAAGAGTAGGTTGAGATGAATCAAGAAAGCTCTTGAACCTGCTATCACTACTTTNGGCTCGTTCTTACCTGTGTAGCACCATTTGGTCTAGGTCAAAAACAGAGAAAACGTCAATATCCACCCTATCAATGATGTCTTCAGCACCACCCACGTATTCCCTATCAGGGAAACGCACAAATGCACCTCCGTGGTGTATCCGTATGGTGAATAAATTCCGATCAAACTCTGCAACATAAACCCTAATTAGTTAGTACATAAACATATATAAACACAAGCTAAGAGCAAAATAATCTCAAACCAACTGCATTTCAACTCATTACCATATTCCATCTCACATTCCTTCTCCAACTGTTCTGCAGGAACCTTGTCTCCTCTTTTGCGCATCTTCCACGTTGGGGCAGACATTGTTAGAGACGCCATTCTTGGCAGAGTTGTCGGACGATTTTCGAGACTTCTATGATTTTATGTTGATGTGATTGGGCGGGAAATATTTTTGCAGGGAGTGTTGGAAAACTAAACTTTCAGGAAAAGTTTATGGAAGATGCCTTTATAGAAACCTTTTAGGGACCAAATACGCAAACGAGCTCTATTTTTGGAAAGGGACATGTGTGAAATGACCAAAATACCCATACGTGCCACGTCAGTTACGGAAATGGTAAAACGTCCGTTTGTGAAAAGGACCATCCGCGCGATTTTTGAAGAGTTCAGGGATGCTTTTGCGGAAAAAAAATAAAAAATAAAAAATAAAGGACTGTCCGTGCAAAAGTCGACAACTTTAGGGACGAACGGTGCAATTTTGTCAAATAATTATAAAGTTAAGATTCTATATTGTGTTTCCCATTTATAAAAATAAAGTAAGAGGTGTCCATGTGCATTGTTTACAAAATATGGGCCTATTCAGTCAGGCACACACATCCACATAACCCTAACCCTAATACCTTATCACATACTCATTCAAATGGTACATAGTTCACAGCAGAATCAATTGTCTTGAAACTAAAAACAACAGTTGTTTATCACATAAACCCTAGAAAAAGCCTTTATAAAAAGTACAACATCCCATTCGACATCCAAATGGAAATCATCAAAAAAGTTTATCAACGGATTAAAAAGTTTATGATGTCGATAAAATACTTCCATGGTTTTGAAACGGACCTTTATTCGATTCAGGTCCGTTTCCAAACCATGAAAGTCTTTTGTCGACAGCTCTCAGTTTATCAAGCGCCCGCAACACGCAGCCACATAGTGGATGAGGTAAAGTGCATTCGTTTAGTAGAAGATGATAACAATGAACTTTTAAGGTACAACAACAAGAGTAAACTCCATCTGTTGTGTCTCTTTTGCTTAAACAACATTGTGTTTTAATGGTTGTTGGTGCGTCTCATGGAAAACTGTGTTTGTTTTCTTATAATAAAAGTGTTGCTGTTATTTGGAACCCTTCTATCGAAAAATCATTTGGTATTGCTGCAGTCCCTAATTTGACCCTCAGACTTATATTTGGACTGTTTATGGTTTCAGGGTTTGTCCTGTTACGAGTGAAATGTTATATAAGAAGTAGCATAAAAATTCATTTTCCATTCTAACAGAGTGGTTATCAGGATCTTTGTTTATAGTTTCAGCCTGGGAGATGATGCATCATGCATGTTACATATTCATCTGTAATAACACAAGGACAGGAATAATTTATCATCTGGACCTCATAGAGCGCCGATTCGTCCAGTGAAGGTATGAAATAAGCGAAGGAAAGTATTAATAATCATGTATTTTATAGTAGATCAAATTAAATTCTTACCAGCCAAAGTTTTGTTTGTCCCAAATCTTTTCTCTATTCTTATGTTTGTACAAAGTTTGGAGTATTAATAATATATCTCACAGTTGCACCCAAAAAAAAATTAAATTCTTACCAGCCAAGCTAAGAAGGGCATTCTCAGCAGCTTGTTGTTGTGCATCCTTTCGTCTTACCCATTCTATTAGCTACTTTCTCAACCGTGAACAAGACCTGCATCATTGAGTCCTATTTAGCACAGACCATATTATATAGAACACTAAACCCAAGAAATAACTGCTGTATATATTTGCCTTTTTTTTCCCTGGCATTTAGATGCAATGTTCTAAAATATAGAATTTCGACTATCAAAATAGTGTTCTCTGATGTATTTCGTCACATTAAAAATCATAGCACGAAGATTAGTATAAACCTATGGATCATTTGTGGGTCAATAGGTATTCGGGATCAAGGTAACCCTGCAATAAGATACTGTATGAAATTTGTTAAAAGATATGAGCAAACTAAATAAGTGACTATGCTTAGCAAACGTTTGACTTTTTATATAAAGCCCGACTGACTCCCGACCAGAAATTAACCACTTTAACCATTACTCAACCCACCCAGTTTGCCACCTTTTCTAGCTAGCTTCTGTCCTATATTAAGGAAAGCAACAAGGTCGGTCCATAAACCATGGTTCCTCAGCTAACTAGTAAGATGGATAGAGTTAAAAGACTTATGGGTGTTCCTCTAACAACGGTAGATACATAGTTAGGACCGACTCCATAGTCATCCAAAAGTGGTGCAAGCCTTGAAAGTCCAAAATCAGCAACTTTCGCCGTGTGTTTGGAGTCAATGAGAATGTTGCTTGTTTTTATATCACGGTGGAATATAGGTGGGTTGGCTTCGGTGTGAAGATACAAAATGCCTTTGGCAGAATCCAATGGTACGTTTAACCTCATCCGGAAGCTCAAGGACTCTCCCGATTTGGCTGTAAATGCAACACACAGTCACTTTCAGAACGCACATCAAAATACCTGCAAAATTCAAAGGATCAAGTCTCAAAGTTTCATACCATTAAGCCAATCACGTAGTGTTTCCCGAGAAATAAACTCATAAACTAACATCTGCATAAGTCCAAAGAACACTTACATTATCCAACCGAAAGGATACTTGTTCTTGTTCCTCTAAAATATTAATAAATCTTAAGACTATATTAAATATCAAGAAACCGAATTAATACCTGTTCTTGTTCCTCATCACAATATCGAACAAGCGACACTAGATTTCGGTGGTGCGATCTTGACAAAAGTTCTATCTCCGTCACAAATTCCTTTTCACCTTGTAACAATGATCCTTCTTCTGCGCGTTTTATGGCTATCACTGTTCCATCCCATAATATTCCTTTATACACCTTTCCATAACCTCCTCGGCCAACAACACTCGAGCTACTAAAGTTTTAAGTTGCAAGTGCCATTTATTGAAAGGTGAAGCTTTTAACACCATCAATATTGATTGAAAGTTTTGCGACTGGTAAGAGTAACATAAGAATTGACATCAAATTCTTGCAAATTAAAAATGACTATAATCAGATTTTAAAACACACATCCAAATCAGGAACTTGCGTAAAGATTTTCTTGATGACGTTTGCTTGTATTTCTCGTGCCATTTCTTGATCGCAACAGTTAGTACTGAAGAAATCAATAAAGCACATGCAACAGCTACAACTACAACGGTTACTAAAACGCCTTTGCTTATACCCTTTCTTGGTGAAAAAAAATAAAAATGAGCTTAACTATAGAGTGAAAGTGGCCATATCGACATGCTTATATATACAACATCAACAATACCCAAGCCCACAAGTGAACGGGTATGGGGGAGGTATTTTGTAGATAGACGTACCCCTACCCAAGGGTAGAGTGACACTGGGTCAATTTGGGATAGGCTATTAAAGTTATGGAGTAGGTCAAACAGGTTAAAAGTCACTGTAGTCAAATGCGTTAAAACCTCGTGAAAGTCATACTAAATGTGAAAAAGTTTATTATCACATTTTGCAGAAGTCATACGGAAGCCAAAATCTCGCCATTTCTTGATGGGCTGACCGCTGGAACGACTCGGAATGTTTTGACCCGCACTAAAAAGTACCCATTTCTTACCCATTTAACCCTCACACCACATAAAAAACAATAAGGCAGTTGATCGTAAGAAATGCTTACCATTTTCGTAAGGTCCAATAAGCGTGAAAATCAAAAGCTCATACGGTCCAAACAAGTCGCTTCCAGGAAAAAAAGATTCTCCAGACCTTAAATTTTAACATACAAAGCTATATGTGAGCAGCAAGAAGATTGAAAATCGTCCAGACAACATTGGTATATTAAAACATCTGAAGTGGCTTTATGTTAGAAATTGTTGCTGTCTTGGGAAGTTGCCTGTGGACATTGTCCAGTTAGAATCTCTGGAGAGACTAGTTTTGTCAGCTACAATGATTAAAGATCTTCCATGTAGCATTTGTATGTTGAAACATCTGAAGTTGCTCAAACTTGATGATTGTGCTCTTCTTGAGAAGTTACCTGAAGATATTGGCCTATTAGAATGTTTAGAAGAGCTAGATATAACACATATAGGCACAAGTCATCTTCCGCAAAGCATATTTCGGTTAAAATGTCTGCTTATCACCGCACCACCAGAGCTTCTGCAGTTTTGTAATTTTCCTTCAGAGATAGAAACCAGAACCTGGTACCAGCCTCCTCTGTGAGTAACACAGGCTCCTAATTAACAGGAGTCTTCTCTACTGTGCTCTAAAAGATAACAGACACTTTCTTTGCTTAATTTCTGAATTTGTTTTTCTTATATGTTAATATCGAATTTAATAGGCCCTTAACACACCCATGCTGATCCTTTATTTTTTTTCATTTATTTATTCTTTGAATGATCACTCATGTTGATTTCATTCCCATATTTCTTCACCTGATATAATGCTACTCCATTTTTAGTCTTTTTCTTTTGAAAAAACAATTATAAATTATTGAACATCTTTCAATTTTCTGAGTCATTCTGTATAACAATATGATTCAAACAATTATAATAATCAATGAAACAATCTTCATTAATTTAAGAATAGAAGAAAAATATTTGGACAAACCCCAAATCTTATACAAACAGAACAATACTACTCAACACCATTCATCAGATATCAGAAAAAACTAAACAGATATCTGACAGTACATACTCTGTCAAAAACAACATTTACCACTCCCAATTCCATATTGCTTACACTCCCCTCCAAGACCATTTACCCTTCACAAAAGGAAGCCCTACTTTATGGTACATCCATACTGAGATATACCTTCTACACAGCCAAGCATAGCTTTCTAGTTTCCTCCCTAGGCCAAACTAGAAAAGACTATGGGGCTAATGTAGATACAGTCACACAGTTAAGACTACAAGGTACAAGGAACTTCACATTTGTAATGGCCTGCATATAAAAGACAGCAAACCAAATTTTGAAATTTGCTTCTGTTATCCAAGTTGCCAAACACTCCTTATCACAGCAAAAATACAGCAGTCCAACAATACATCCATATATCCCATCTCAGCCAGCCATGTACCATTATAACAGCCCTGCATACTACATTGAATATTGCATTTCTCATCCTCCATAAGCTATACTGCATAGTGCACTTCATATTCTCTATGGATTCATTTCCAACAGATCTTTTTAACTATGCCTGATGAATTGAATCTTCCATATTTCAGCAACATTTCTCACAGCTTCAGTATTTCTAACATTTAAGCTCATTAGCTTCAGCTGGATAACTTCACAAATTTCTTCATACAGTTTCTTAACTTCTCTTTTATCCCCTCTAAAAAGTCTCTTATTTCTTTCTTGCCATATATAGTATACCACTGCAACAAGGCTCAATCTTCTAACTGCACTCCAAATAGGCTTACCATTTTTTATTTTCAGTAACTCAGTGACAATATCTTCCCATTTGTAGTGCACCTTCTCCAAATTCATCTTGCTCACCATCAATCTCCAAATTTCCTTAGAGAATTCACACAGAAAGAACAAATGACTATGGAGTCATTAACCTTATTGCAAAGTGGGCATAGAAGACCAGTTTGAGTACCCCAAGACATAATTCTATCTATCTTGTGTCAGTAGTTTTCCAAGCATAGCTAGCCATAGACAGAATGAGTGCTTTGGGATGCACTGTTTGAACCACACAAGTTCATGCCATCTTACTTCCTCCATATTTGGACAGATACTATCCAGCACATGCTTCACATGAAAAGGAATTAGACTATTATCATTTTCCTTCCACATAACTGTCATAAGATCCCTCTGTCAACATTGGGGCTTGAATATTCATTACATCAAACTCAGAGTTACTCCATTCTATAGGCCATTTCCAAACAACACCTTCAATCATTTCATTAATGGTGCTCATTTTGGACAACCTTGCATCATAGAGATTACTATGAGAGATAGAGTTTATCAGCAGCCCATCATCATGCCATTTATCTAGCCACATACAAATGCTTCTCCCATTTCCAACCTTGTACTGAAGATGAGTTGCAGTCTTGTCTCTAATCTCCAATAAGCATTTCCAACTCCAACTATCATTATTGTTATACTGCACATTCCAAATAAGCATTTGTCAAGTTAGTGCAGTATGTACTGTAATAAAAAGGAGTTTGCATCAGACACCAAAGTGTTATGTGTGAAATTAGGGGCCTGAAAAGATTACGAGGAAATAATGTTGGTGGATTTCAAATAAAAAATTGAGCCACATAATGCTTGATGTAGATATGTTGTGTACAGCAAGCTGTACAGATGTTAGCCTCTTTATATAAAGCTCGTCTCGACTCCCTACCAGAATTTACCCATTTTGATCCATTACTCAACCACCCATTTTGCCACCTCTTCTAGCTAGCTTCTGTCCTGAGTCAAGGAAAGCAACAAGGTCATACACCAAGGTTCCTCAGACCTCAGCTAGAAAGTAAGATGGAAATAGACTTACAGGTGAACCTCTAAGAATGGTGGATACATAGTTAGGACCGACTCCATAGTCATCCAATATTGGCGCAAGCCTTGAGAGTCCAAAATCAGCAACTTTGGAAGTGAGTTTGGAGTCAATGAGAATGTTGCTTGTTTTGATATCGTGGTGGAAAATAGGTGGGTTGACTTCGGTATGAAGATAAAGAATGTCTTTGGCTGAATCTAATGCTACATGTAATCTCATTCGGAAGCTCAAGGAATCTCCAGATTTGGCTGTAAATGCAGCCCATATTAACTTTCAAAATGCACATCAAAGCACCTGTAAAATTCAAAGAATCAAATCTCGAATGTTCCATACCATTAAGCCAATCACGTAGTGTTCCCCGAGAAATGAGCTCATAAACTGACATCTGCACCAGTCTGAAGAACACTAATGTTATCCAGCCGAAAGAATACTTGTTCTTCTCTAATATATAAATAAATCATAAGAGTAAAATAAATAGCTATAAACCGAAATAAACAGAAGTGTTGTTGATTAAGGCGGAGGCAAAGCACAGGAAATAGACGAAGAGCTGCTCAAACCAGTGGTATTTTACTTGTAAATTACTGTCTTCACTCTTTATTAGTTTTATCATTTGACTTTTCTAAAAGTCAAACCTGTGACAAATTTCACAAGCTTCCTACATTTTTCTACATTGTTTAGACCTGTAATTCCTATTTATGGTACTACTTTATATGTTTCCTTACTATAGAAATCAAAACACCGAAACTTGTACAAACAAACGTATCATTTCTTGTACTTCGACTTTCAAAGTCAACGGACTTTTATAACTTCAAAAATTGATGATGATTTCTCAAGACACCACTTTATATTTACCAGAACATTTAATAATTTCCGGAAAATGTTAAGTCTGAAAAGTAGTCACTTGACCTCAGAAAGTCAAATGTTTACCAATAAACATACTGTGAACCTCTTCACTATAAAGTTATTTTGTTGCACATTTATCTTATCCATGTCCTGATTGTTATTTGTTCATTTGCAGAATGAGTCCAACGAATATATCAAAAGACAGCAACTGCGAGAGCTAGCCATGATAAACCTCAAATTTCAGAGAAGAGAGTCCCGAGTCCCGACCCAAATGGTAGTGTCTCACCATTTAACACAAGTGGCATAAAAAAGAAAACCACTGTATGCACTTATATTACTGAATGTAGAGTAAGGAATGAATTATTATTCTTGTTTTTAAGTTTTTTGGTGATGCATTTGTAACATAAGATTCATCAAATTTATTCATGTGATATTGTTGTACATTGTTCATGAGTTGATGCATTTTGGGCTACATATCTATAAATTTAATTGAATATATGTTAACAGATTTTGCAGTTCAGGTTTTTTCGGTTCCAAAACCTAAACCATACCGAATTCAAAATCAGGTTTTCAGTTCTGTTGGTTCACTTCGTATTCAGTTCAGTTTTGCCTTTGAAATTCTCAACCCAAAGAACCTGAAACGAATAACCTGAGAAACCCAAAACCCGAACCGACGAGCACCCTTACTGGTCTACACCTGATTTCTGTCTCAGAAGGGCCACAATTGGAAGGATACCACAAAGAGTCACACTCCCTGCTATCTATAGTAAATCACGTACTCAATTTGGTGGCCAGATATTAACATTTAACAAAATAGCATCAAGAAAAAAAAAGTATCAGTCAATTCTATGAGTCAAAGGATAGTGTTTCAGTGGTCAGATACCCAAGTTGGTGTCATGTATTTGACGGTCGTTTAGTATCCAATCTTTTGCACTGGTTTTCAGCCTCCTATGGATACTATTGAACTCTGTGGCATTCGTTCGTGACGGATGTTAATTTACGAGTCATATGCACATTGACATGTGCTGCTCATACCNTTCTATGAGTCAAAGGATAGTGTTTCAGTGGTCAGATACCCAAGTTGGTGTCATGTATTTGACGGTCGTTTAGTATCCAATCTTTTGCACTGGTTTTCAGCCTCCTATGGATACTATTGAACTCTGTGGCATTCGTTCGTGACGGATGTTAATTTACGAGTCATATGCACATTGACATGTGCTGCTCATACCAAACACCGTCTCCTGGTTTGTTCATGAGGACTCTGGAAACTGGCAACTATGGCTACTTAACTCAAAACAACTTCCTGACAAAAGGATGCAACCGGGTCGCTACTGTTAGGATAAACTCCATAACCCAAAAACATTTTCATATAGACCAGGTAAAACATCTGGCACAACAAAAAACTGATTGTAACAGAAAGGTTTCCAAAAAACAGCAATATGCATTCCAGAATCACAGAAATTTCTATGAGAATCAAATATTGGATAATAACCGCCGCAAACGCTTAATAAGCTTTGAAAGTACCAAGTATTGTTGGATCATTAAGTAGTTCAACGGACATGGGAATAGTAGGGGAAAACTTGTGTTGAGGGTATACAACGAGTAGGTTGAGATGAATCAAATACTTTTGTGCTGTTACCTACTAGTAAGAAGTCTAATGCAGGTGCAGTAAGAGCTTGATTGCATTGCAACCTCTGCGGCTTTGTTTCTACTTTCTGTTATGTTATTTTACACTTTGGATGGTATAATATATTGAAACTTATCACCCTTAACAATAAATCTTCTATAGTTAAAGTACATGAATATCATTTCTTGTTCACACATAAGCATTTACGCATTCGAATGTTGCATATTGAATGACTGATAAACTCATGTTTGTATTTACAGATTATTCAAAATAGACCCCAAGCAAAACGAGAGGAGAATGTAATGAAGCAAAGGACGCTAACAAGATTTCAACATGCATGTAATGAACATCTAAAAGGACATTCCCTGTTCTCAATAAATCATTAAAGACAAGGAGCAGAAAACTAAAATAGATGAAAGTGATTTTTTCCACACCTTAACTACAAAATAGGCCCCTCCCTCCTTAAGAAACCTATCAGTTTGTAAAAGTCTTAGTTAATCAAATGAAATGAAACAGCCATATATGATTTGTGGTAGATTCACCATCGTCAGTAAAAGTCTTCTCCCAAGAACCCCAATAAATAAACCTATCTATAACAGCCTTAATACGTTAATTCAGGTTGTTATAGATAGGTTTATCTATTTGGGTGCTCAGGTTGTTATAGATTCATCATCGAATCAATGACTTGACATCATAAACTCTTCTGATGTTACCAGCAAGAAGAAAGACTGCAAGAGAGGCTGAAAGAGTTGTTTGAAATGAAAATGACCTAATAGAAAAATGACCTAATAGGTTTGAGACTTTGACTAGTGGGGAATTTTTGAGTTTTTTTGTTAGATACTTGTAATTTTAAAAGGTATATACTCGAAGATGGTACTTCTTAAAATAAATACAATATAATGTGATCCCTTTTTACCCAAAAATACAATATAACTAGTCATGAAGACCCGTGCGTTGCACATGTAAGTGTTCATAGTGTATTCTTCGGCCCTTATTTTAACTATTATATAAGTTGTTATGGTAGCACACCTTTTCTAAAATAGTTTATTGACGTGTTATATTGGGTACTTATTTAGGCTCTTTTATTTGATACTTTGAACTTGTGTATGTCATGGGTTTTTTTTACCTAAAACGTAAAGTGCAAGGGTCTATTTTGTTATATTTGAAATTTTTTCTTTGAATGATGCACATGGGTTGTATAGAAGTTTTCATAGCGTAATATTCGGCATTTATTTTCGTCATTTTATATTTAAGTTTTCATGATGCCACACATTTGCTAAGCTTTATACGTATTTAAAATACTTTATTGAGTTGCACATGGGCTGTATATAAGTTTTTATAACGTAATCTTCGGCATTTATTTTCGTCATTATATATCTAGGTTGTGATGGTATCACATTTCTAAGCATGATACACATTTAAAATAGTTTATTGACATTAAAAGAGTATATGTGAAGAGACTTTTTTCAAGATGTTACATTGAAAAGAGTCTCTTCACATGTAATTTTTTAATATGTATAAGTTACATAAATTATTTTAAATATGAAGCGATGACATTAATGTTGGAGACCTTTTATATTCATCCCCGTGCGATGCACACAGGTTTAGACTGCCTCAGGACCCATGCAATGCACACATGTTGAATCTAATTGTTTTTTTCGTAATATTCGGGACTAATTTTCGGTTCATGTTTGAAACTCTCATTTTTTGTGAAAGACTGACTTTGTTGTTCAAATAAATTACATTATTAAAAGCGAACTATAAAACAAATTTCCTTTTTAACAAAACTATAAAAACATAAAACATTAAAGTAATTAGTATATTCAAGAGTATAAATTATAACTCGTATAATAAAAAAAATCAGATCCAATGACCCAAGTCCGAATCATAAACCCGCTCCAATCAATCAATAGACCCGACATTTAACTAAACACAATTTTCTTCTCCTTTATATACTTCTTCGATTTAGAAGATTCCCATTGTTAAGATGATAGTGTGGAGATATTTTTATTATATACTACCATTTTCAATATGTAACATCGACATAATTTACACGGTCATATCAAATATCAAAGTCACGCAATATTCCAAGGCGTTTAATTAAGAAAGTGACATTAACACACCGCAAGACAAAAAACTACATTAAGAGCAAAAATATTAAAATGCAGCAACAAAGTGTATTAATAATTATTGACTAAAAATTTAATGCTCATCACATTATTTTCAATAAACTTACTTGCTAACGAATCAATAGTATTAGCCCATTTATCGGTATTACATGAAGTAAAATATTGCATGTTTAATTTGTAACGTACTATTAATATGAATGTTAAGTATTCATTCCACCGGTGGCCGTGGCGTTGTTCTTCTTCTTCTTGTTGTTGTTGTTGTTGTTGTTGTTGTTGTTGTTGTTGTTGTTGTTGTTGTTGTTGTTCTTGTCTTTGTCGTTGTTGTTCATTGGCTTTTTGCATATTTAGTTCTTGATATAATTTGTGTGACTTCTCGATCTCTTTCTTTAATGCTTCTTGACGCGCTGCAAAAAACAATTAGATATAGTTGATCGTTAGTAACTTAAATACAGTTAATCAATATGTTAGTGCAAATATTACGATATTTAATCTATACAGTCTTGTTTGTTTTGATTGATGACAAACGTATAACTTGATACATAACGTAAAATGTACAAGTTACTTGTAATCATACTTTGTCTCAACAAACATTCAACACCTCTCAACGTCTCGAGTCATCGTATGCTACAACACAGGTTCGTACATGTTTGTTATGTAGCATTATGATCAAACCCCTTGACCGACCATTTATAATGACTAAAATACTTTTAAGGTCTTTAAGTATTTTAG